>JASJUZ010000603.1:0-116659 GCA_037159825.1 Tupiocoris notatus | reverse complement strand
GCTTCGATTTTGTCGGCATGGGTTGTCAGTTCCATGTGTCTCAACATCATCACGCCCGAAAGGAGCAGAGCAGTTGGGTTGGCCAGATCTTTACCAGCAATGTCAGGAGCGGTACCGTGAACCTAAAAAAAATTGTTGAGATAAATTACCAACGGTAGCCCATGTTGCAACTGATTTCATTGGATTAATAGGATTTCAATAGCATCGATTTGAAATAGCAGACGGTTATTTGAAGATATAAACTTTAGATCGAACAGATATAAAATTTGTGTTACACATTTTCCATCAGTACCCGATATATAAGGGGTATTCATGGTCGGTGTTGAGAGATCGAGTTGTCGAGAACCGTGCGTACCATGAAGATCCTCCCAGCGTCGAGACCGAGAAATCGACTAATCTATTAAGGGCTCCCTAGCCGAAAACAAACAGAATGAATTGTTCACTTCGATTTCTGCCCATTCGGTGACAATTCCATTCATTTTCGGTAAAACCCGTATAAGAGTGAAACGAGCTTAACTAAGTCCTAGCCTAACAGAGTCGGCGATGGTTTGAAATAAAAGCAAAGTTACCCAGAAAAATATGTACAGCAACTACTGAACAAGGGACAAATCCCCTCCGATTGTTTGTATTTTCTGTAGAAACAAATCCGCCTCTTTTTTGGACCACCGATAAATTACTATTTACACGCGCCCTTTTTTACTCGTGTTCACAACTGACATCACGAACGCTAAATAAAATAACGAATAATCATCGGAAACTGAGGTGTAAAGATTCGTCAAAGAGCCGTCGTTTCACGTTGTTTACATCGACATTTGGCGCGAACGCTGAATCTTCATTTCTCGAAGTTTTTTGGATCGGATTCGATTTCTCGATCGAGTTGTGAAATGAAGGACTGCGCATGTCTGGTCGAGTTAGTTTGCATGGCAACCTTATCAATATTCTCGAAGTCTCGACGGTGATCATGAATACCCCTATTGACTAACTTTTTACTGTAATTTTTTTCCCCAGATCAAAAGGCTTCGTCCCGTTCAATCTGCGAACTAATTCACTGTTAGCTAATAGTTCTTATGCCTAACACTCCTGCTTACATAAAATAAGAATCCTTTCAAACAAGCATTGAGATATTTTGTGACTCACCGACTCAAAGAGAGCTCCGGAGATGCCAATGTTTCCACTTGGCGTGAGACCGAGTCCTCCAACTAAACCGGCGCACATGTCCGAGAGGATGTCACCGTACAAATTGGGCATGACTAGAACATCGAATTTGTTAGGATCTTGCACCATGCTCAGGCACACAGTGTCTAGATATTTTTCTTCGAATCGAACTTCAGGAAACTGCTTGGCAGCATCACGACAGCAACGAAGAAACAGACCATCAGACATCCTCCTGCCAGATGGAATCAAGAGACACAAGTTGAATAGATGTACAAAATAAACAGCGCTAATAAATCGCTCAGTCGCAGAAAAACAAACCAATTATGCTTTGTAAACCGATCAATACTGACTGGAGAACACTAGAGGCTTGACTGATAGTTTGCATTCCCATTATAACGGCACACTAACCAGACACACTAGAACACTTTATTTGTGCCTGTCCTGTGTATTTATAGTGTAGGAACCAGTTTTTTTTTTTTTTTTTTTTTTTTTTTAGGAAGACCGCATCAGCTGAGAGAAACTGAAAAATTGTTAGGTCTTCAATGAAGTCCTGAGATTGTAATTTTTTCAAAGAATTGTGATTAAAACTAGGGTCGACGAGGGATTTCTGTATTGAACGAGAAGCGCGAGTTGAAGTGTCATTCCCTGGTTTGATGTTATGCAACAGAATCAATCATTTACGAATCGGAAATCGACGATGTCACGGCAACATGTCCTATGACCATATTTGGGCATCTTGAGATAACACCACTATCGTATGTAAAATCTCCCGCCGGATCGATTGGTGACCTTATTTTTGATGTTAGAGCCTCGGAAATGGCTAAAAACCGTAAAAAGGCAACACTACCTATCAACAGTGTGTCACACAACATGTCCTATGAGCGCCATTCTCTGTGCAAAAAGGATAGTGATGCCGGCTGGCTGTGGTGGTGAACTGAAACGTCTCAAATCAGTTTTTTGTCCCTCCTGAAAAGTTGATCAAAAATTCATAGGATATGTTGCCGTGACATCGTCGAAATGGTATATTTACCAGTCCCTACCAATTATTTTGAACTTTGTATGAGGAAAAAACAAAAACAGTGCCAATACCTTAACTTATGTAAATACTATTTTACTCAGAAGTTAAATTTCTTTTCAAAAATTATTATTGTTATCGTCTTTGTTTTGAGCACAATTCCCTTTGTAATACCTTACGGTCATAACGCCATACTGAATCACAAGGGATATCCAGAAAGTAAGGTTACAAGTCCCCTGAAGGGCACAGGGAATTTTTTTCGTTATGAGTGGCATACTGGTGCCATGGCTGAAAAAATATATTGATCAGGATGGCGATTATGTCGAAAAATAAACATATATTATGGAACATACCCTGTCAATTTGGTTAAAATATATGCACTTTTCGATTTTTGGCAGCAGTTGTAACCTTATTTTCTGGACATCCATCGTAGTTATACTCACATGATATTAGCTTTGTGTACAGCAGTGACTTTCTTCCGTCCCTGTTCTTTGGCGAACTTGAAAGCGAAATCGGCTACTCGGCGCGATGCATCTTCGGTGATCAGTTTGATACTCTGAACGACGCCGTCAACGATTTCATGCTCGATACCCGAGTACTCGCCTTCGGTGTTCTCTCTGATAGTAACGACATCAACGTTGTCATACAACGTTTTGTAACCTTCGAGGGAACGACAAGGGCGAACGTTCGCGTATAAGTTGAACTCCCTTGAACATAAGATGTGATTGAAAAGCTGGTGACAATAAAATTTTCAGTGTGGTCTAAACGGGGTATACAATGTTCCAAGCATGCAAACCTTGCTAAACTTTCTTTAAAAATTGTGAGGTTGTGGTGGAGACAAAAACGCGACCAGTTCTCCTTATCATAATCTATATTAATTCGAGCGCTTTCGCCCTCACGGGCCTCTTCTGGAAACATCTTAGAAATTAGCGTGTCAAGTCTTTTTTTAAAAAAGGGGTCGCCCGTGAAGAGGGTTCGTTTTGAGATGAGGAGTTATCACAGTTGCATACCTAATGTAGTTTTAAAAGCTTGAAAATATAATTATAAACGAAGACTAGAAGTTGCAAGTGACTAGAAACATAGAGACTGATAAATTACTAAGAACTACAACGAATGAAAGCATTTTATATAGATGATGATAAGGAGAACTGGTCGCGTTTTTTGTCTCCACCTCAACCTCACAATTATGTATCAGCGATAACAACCAATGAACTTTCTTTCAGGAAATTTTCAAAACACGGAATAGTTCAAGGTCGAATATATTCTAGAAAAGAGGACTAACTTTCGTAGAGCTAAATTGAGCGATCTATGGCCCTTGCCGATTGGAGTCATCAACGGGCCTTTTAGCCCAATTTTATTCCGGTTGACCGAATCTATGGCTCCCTGAGGAATGCCGAATTTGCCGTCCGGGCCACGGACAGGAGTCACGTCCACGACTTCCCATTCAATAGGCACCTAAATAAAAATAAATAAAATCCAATCAATTCATTGTCAGTTTATAATCAATTAATTGTAGTACGATCTTCAAAGTCCCCTCGAATTCGTGAATTTTCCAATTACTAAGGGCAAAATTAACGCAAACTAAATTGTTATAATCGCTCACATTAGCGGCGGAAAAAATTTTCTGAACTGCTGCAGAAATTTCTGGTCCGATTCCATCGCCAGGGATGAGCGTCACTTTTCGCAAATCGGAGGAAAAGTTTCGAGAAGCTGGTGAGGCAGTTGACCGCTGGAAAAGAATCGTAGGACCAGTTAATTATAGACTCATGCAAATTTGAGCACGGGCTGAATTTTAATCTGAAGATTCAAATCCAAAAGGCTCAGCAACACCCGATTAACTCCGCAAAACGTCCACGAGGGAAGCGCGGTTGAAAAACGGCGGCGCGGAACATACGTCTGAATGAACTTACCAACGCTTTAAAAAGTCTGCAAGCCATTATTTTCAAGGCGAAAATAAGAATGAATGAGGTGTCGCCGAACGTAGAAAAAACGGACAGCACAGCTAGAGAAAAGAGGAGGAAATATGGGGCGCAGCTGTAGCAACTGATAAGGTTGATAAGAGTTTTGAGAAATCAGTGTTGCCCCGACGATATCAGTGGCAGAGCAAGTTGGGCGAGCTTGAAGATGCATCAAACACCAACCAACATCAAATTCCAATCAGAAATTTCCAACTAAAAAAAATAATAGAAAATATTTTAAAAATATTAAGTATTTATAATAAATTTGAATCCCTAGAAGTATCCTAGTAATTGTCCTAATATGTCTACCACAAAACGCCGGCATTAGAAAACATGAAATCCCCAGATAAGATAAAATGACAACATTGAGTTACACGTAGGATTTTGGTAATTGGAATAATAGGATCGGTTCATGATCATGTTGTGTGATGAGTGACGTTATGACTGACAGACTGAATTAACTAATTACCTACATCTTTCGAAAAGTTTTTAATCCAAAATTGAATTTTCCCCAATCCTAATACTTTGTTTCATGGCAATATCTACAATCTCTTGATGTAATACTTTTCGCTGAAGAATCATTCATTGCTGAAGATGACATCGCATTGACTGGTTGATAACAAATTGAACGTGCCAAGGAATGAACAATAGTAGTAAGTTTACTGTTCTAAAATTCTATATTTTCAAAGTCGTACAACTGATTGAAATGCATTTTTTCCAGTTATTTCCCCCTTTTTTTTCTTCTTTTTTTCGTTTTAATTAGATTCAAGTTACTTGGCTACTTCTCCAATTCTTTATCAGGCCAAGATCTTTGTCAAGCGGATGAATCTTTACCGATCATTGTTGATGAAAGGATAAAGGCAATATTGTTAATGAAAGGATAAAGGCAATATTGTTAAAAATTGTCAAGAAATACTGCCCTACCTTGCTACTACTCACTACTCTACTTTCTACCTTGCTTTCAAACTGCGATTTAAAAAAATTAAGGGACGGATTAAGGGGGATTAAAGGGCCATAGGTACCATTGGTCCTATAATGCCCTGAAGAAGCCCGAACGGGCGAAAGTACTCGGCGTAATAAAAAGGAAAAAAATGGAGAAGAGGTCGTCTCGTTACTCTCCCCCTCAACCTGCAGAAAAAAATTAAAGAAATCAAAATTTAATCTGCGAATTTTGGTTTTTTAAGTTAGCTTCACTTAGGAAACCGTAGCTCTAGCCTCCATGAAGTGCTGCTAATCTCCATGTCTCGCACCTCAAGGAAACCAATGGGTGAAACAAAATACAAGGGACGTATTCGACACAATCGCAATCACAAAAATCTGATCTGACAAAAAGGCGTAAGTGGTAGATACGTAGGGTTACCATATTATTTAGCTGCTAAATCCGGACTCTGGGGGGTATGGAATACCCCGGGGGAGGGGGGCCCAGGGGGAGCCCCCGGAAATTTTTTGCAATTTTAAGCGCAAAATAACGGGTTTTCCAGTTTCCTGAGAAGTAATTATTCCTTTTTAATCATCTTATGGAACAGCGTAAAAAGGTTCAATTACTTCAACCGAGTAAACTGACAAATTTCCCACATCTACTGATTTTTCTGCGTTTTTCATTTCAAATTTTTATTTATCTGGACATTTATCAAAACCGGACACTAGCCTGGACATGATGTGCTTTAAATCCGTACTGTCCGGACGAATGGTAACCCTATAATTATATACGTCTTTCTGTCGAGTTCTCCTGACCGACTAATTTCAATTACGTCTTTTTGCAAACACGCTATTACCCATCATGACCTCTCCAATGGTTATTGTAGTATGGCTTGTTTTTCTTTCTATAGAGCCAGGAGTTAGTTAGCTCAGCTGAGTTTGTTCCCTCTGCTCTTTACTCCGCATTCTCAAAGAAATCCCGTGGCGTGATCACTTGGCCTTTTTCTCCCATTGCTTGTACTTAGGGTTACCATTCGTCCGGATTTAAAGCACATGTCCGGACTAGTGTCCGGTTTTGATAAATGTTTGGATAAATAAAAATTGGAAACGAAAAACGCAAAAAATCAGTAGATGCGGGAAATTTGTCAGTTTACTCGGTTGAAGTTGGTCACACTGCTCGCCCAAACACCTGTTTCTGTGTCAAGGTCAATGACTCGGCAGACACGGCACGCGACGTATTGTACACATAAATAAATAAATAATATTCTTGTCTTAATAAAAATCAGTCCTAAGTTCCTCAAATTGAACCTTTTTACGCTGTTCCATATGATGATTAAAAAGGAATAATTACTTCTCAGAAAATTGGAAAAACCGTTATTTTGAGTTTAAAATTGCAAAAATTTCCCGGGGGGAGTTCTGCTCCCCCCTGGGGGGTATTCCAGACCCCCCGGTGTCCGGATTTAGCAGCTAAATAATGTGGTAACTCTACTTATTCTATATCCTGGTACATAATTTCAGTTTAGTTTTATTTACCAAAAAAAAAATTATTTAATCGAAAATGCCGATTTCTCGTCCTGATGGACATCCATCCGTATGCTAAAGGACCATTAGGATTTTTGCCTTGACCGCTCAGGATTCTCGTGCTGCCCCGGAGCCTCAGTTGAGGTCAGATCCAGACCCTTTTTCGATTTGGAAACCTCCACCTCCGAATATGAACCTCATCTTGATAACCACGTTTCTTCGGAAGAATTTGACAGCGATTCGGAAAATGAACCTCTGACAATAGATGAGCTCGTGGGAAACGGAGAAAGTTTTTATAGAAAGACAGAGATGTTTACTAGAGTCTCAACTTTTCTTTACTGAAAAATAGTATCAAATTTTTAAAAAATGGTTCATTAATTCAAAATTATTTTTTTAGATCTTCTGCCTTACTAAAATAAAAGATACGATCAAAAAAATAAAAGTTGTGTTTTCATTAAAAACTACCTACCTTCTCTTTTTGTATGAATACTTGGTTCTTGAAACGGTGAAAAGCCATCATTATCCATTAATCAATGAGTAAAACAGAAATTTCCCGAAGTCATATATGTGAAACGATTCGAAAAGGACATTCTGACAGAAAGCCGCTTCTGCATTTTAGGATCTTGAAGTCAGGTTACCCATCTAGGCTTGAAATGAAGCAAATAACGCCGATACAGTCGATAAAGGGTTGAAAATTTCAATCAGGTGATTTATAGTACACCTGAGAACTTCGATCGTGAGTATCTCGAAACAGAAGATTTGCCGATACGCACCTTTGTCAATTCACCGACGATATATTAAAAAATGTCTACAACATGATCAATAATTTTCAGGCAAAATGCGTCGCGCAGGTAACAGTAACTATTCCTACCATCAACTCCCTGCTGCTGAACTTGAAGATGAAAACAATCAAATGGCCGAAAACCTGAAGGAGAAAGTCGGCGCTCTAAAATCGCTATCAATCGACATCGGAGCCGAAATAAAATATCAAGACCGCCTTCTTCGGGATATGGACGATGACATGGAACGCACTGGTGGTTTTCTTGGTAACACTATCTCTCGCGTTGTCCGCCTATCAAAAGCTTCACACAATTATTACATCCTCTATCTCTTCATATTTTCAATCGTCGTATTTTTCATTCTTTATGTCACTCTAATATTCAGATAGTTGTTTGAAATTCAATAAAATGTTTCATCCCTCCTATTTGTTAAGAATCGGATACGGGAAAAGGTTACATAAAGATGGATGCGTACTTTTATTGAATTGTCTCCTGTTTTATTAGTAAATCGTCAATTGTTAATGTGTTAAATTTGTACAAAAATTTTCCCCGAATAAATTATTGCTCTAAAATAAATGGATTCATCTTGAACTCAATGTTTCCCGAAGTAGACGTTCTGTGAGGTTACTTAGTCTTTCTAGTAAAGTTTAGGTCCAACAGTGTAGCCCGAGAATGGGTGAGCTGAACTACTAGGATAGAAGACAGACTGTCTCGAATTCTACTGTTTTACTTCCATGGTTATGTAGTAATTGAAAGTATTTTGATTGTCTGAAAAGTCGAATTTGTGAGAAGTTTTCACAGTACTATACTCAGAAACACTTTCTGAACTAGTGTCAATGGTAAAAAAATGACATACATATATATCTCAGTGAAAAATGAATGAAATTTTCTGAATAACATTTTGAATAACACACTGTTCTAAGTTTTTTCTATTTTGATTTTTACAGGCGGGAAAAATCAATATATTTGAAAGTTTAATGTCTTGAAATGTTTTGGGACGGTAATTTAATTATTGTCACGTTGGTCACATACAGAACTTCCGCATTATACGCTTATTGACTATGTTTTGATTTTTCCAGATTGCAAGTGATTATATTTAAACGCGGGGGGGGACTTGAAATATTTCTTTATATCAGCTGAATGTCGTTTGATTTCCACTATTGGTGTCACACACTGTACTTCCGCGTAATTCGCAATTCATAAAAATGTTCAGTTATTTTATTTGTACACTTTTGTACGTATGTTTGGGAAATGACTCCATTTCGCATAACTTCTTTTGTAACGATTGGATCACACACTGTACTTCCGCCGTATGCGGTGTATTGTCTATTTTGATATATACTGGCAGCGACAAAATGAATATCTTTGATTCTGGAGGTTCATAAAAATTATCCCATTTTACAAAACGTGGCTTGTATTGTTATGTTAGGATCACATACTGCACTTCCGCTTTATCAACCTAATTCGTGCGTTTTCCTATTTTTGGGTCCTTCTTGCTAGTTTTTCAGTCACAGTTGTAGAGTAATAACGTTACGCCCTTAGTACAAGCTTCAGTTTACCGTAATGAAGGTTGCCTAGTCAGAATGCGCCTAATTGAATTATTCTTCTTGGTCTTCATCTAGGTGAGCAAGAAGAGGAAAATTAAATTACACAATTTTTTATATTATTGTATCTTATCAATAGGAAGACACACCATCTATATTAATGATAACAGTAACAAGATATTGCCACTGCTGGTCATTTTCTCCAAGGAAGAATCTTCTTGTACGAATTGACAGCACCTGCTGCTTGTTGAATAGCGGATTTCGCCGCTTCCTTGGCTGTGTCAATAGCACTGTTGGCCATGTCTTTGGCGGCACCTGCTGCTTCTATCCCTTGTGTGGCTCCGTTCTTGATTGTATCAATAGCAGTCTTAGCTATATCTTCTGGAGATCTCCTCTTACGATTCAGAGTCATCACCTTCGTCATCGTGTCGGGCAAATGTGGCGGCTGAGAGAATTGGCTCATTTCTTCCAATCCTGGCGATCGCCTCTTACGACCTGGAGTTGGTATCTTCGGTATAGGTGGTATTCCGTCTGGCATCTGCGGCGGCTGGGGGAATTGGCTCATTTCTTCCAATCCTGGCGATCGCCTCTTACGACCTGGAGTTGGTATCTTCGGTATAGGTGGGATTCCATCAGGCATCTGCGGCGGCTGGGGGAACTGGCCCATAACCTTAGAAGATGTCATTTTATCATGGCCTTCAACTGATTTCAAATCATGAGCTGAAATTCCTCTTTGACGAAGCAACGGAACTACTTGCTGGGGCTGGTTTAAGTCTCCCAATTGTAGCTGCTTCAGGTTCTTCCCATCACTTTCTAGACTCGTTCCACCCTGAAACAGTTTTAATTAAAGCCCATCAAGTAACAGGTAAGTTAGCAGCACTTAGTCTGCTGGTGTAACCGTTTTTTGACAAGGTCAGGAAATTTCTCTTAGCCCTTATGCTGCTTCTCTCAGTTCCAATGACAGCCGGCTTTGGTGGGCAAAACAGATAAGGCGTCTGTATCGACTTTAAAGGCCTGGGTTCGCCACCTAGCTACGAACTCGTGCGGCCAAAAATTTAAAAGCGGGCCACAAAAACGCCTTGAGAGCTGGGGGAGACGATACCTCTAGCCTAAGGGCTTAGAGATCTGACCTCTTCCAAATATAGTATAGCAGTTCACCACAAAAATCCCTGCTAATCTTGAAAGAGGGACCTGTTGGCTTTTACAGGCGTGTAGCATGCCCAAGCGTGCTTCTGGTACAATAGATCCACTTGGAGGTCGCAGAGTGTCCACGAACGAAAATGAAATAGTAAGGTGAGAGAGTCGCTCATGAGCTAAACGCCTCCTTCATTCATTTCGTTTAATGGTATGTACAGGAAAATAAAATTTTAACCAATTGCATCCTGTTCAGTGTTGCCAGGTCTCAAGCGGAGATTTGGGGGAAAACTCGATCAGAAAAAGGGGAAAATCGGTCTTTTTTTAACAAAAAAAAGTGAAGAAATATACAGAGCAATTGATATAAAATTATCAGTTGGGCAAATGCCGGTTTAGCAATTTTGTCTTATTTGAAATGCATGCAAAAAACTTGCTGATATAACCAAAAATTGTTTTAAAGAGAAGGACGCGCACGGTATCACCAATTATGAAGAAATGAATTGAAATACAAAAGGTATAAAAATTGGAATAAAATCAGAATCACCATAAAACCTTAAAAATTAAATTTTTGTACTTTGTGCTTCTAGAGCCAGCATAACGTTTCTATTATTTTTTGACGAAACAATGAAGTCTGAATTCTTGAAATGTTCACGGCAATTCCACCATTCCACGGCCTCATAATAGCGAGGATGGGAACATGGTCCGTTTCTCAAAAATAAAAAAATCAATTAAAGAAGAAATAAATAGGTAACACTACAAATGCACTGTAGTTCATATTTAAATACATAAATCCCCAAAATAAATTGGTAAAATGATACTAACATTTAAAAAATCCTAGCTGAAAAATTTCAATAAATGAAAATTTGTTTACTCACATGTATAAAGGCATAAACCAGTAAAATTGTGCAGTGAATCATCGCTGCTGCGTTTCCAGTTCAATCTGATCTCTGTTCCTCCAGTCGGTGGTTCATTTATCCGACTTTTTCATTTCACCGATGAGTACACCTCGATATCATTGTACGAGCAATAATAGGAGCGAGATATAATCAGAATTCTTTCCGTGTTATTGTATTCGTAAAAATTAATGTTGGTTTCATTCGTCTCAATGCGATGTTGTTTTTTTTAAATACGAAATTATAATACTTTTTGCCTGATATTGAACCTAATCAAAGCAAAGCCTCGATTCGGCCTTCCAAAATGGCACGAAACTTGACGCATTATCCATTTATCGTTTTAGAGGATCTACCTGATTAGTACAGTTAAAACGGAATAACAGTACGTCGGGAAATTTTCAATTGGCGACCTTCAACTTATCTGCTTTATCTGATGAATAAATGGAAGGGAACCTCGGTATTGAAACGATCTACTTTTTTCATCCGACGTATGGAATCACATTTCACGAGTGAAATCTTTTCAATTTTTCCTATTTTAACATTTTATCTGCTATACAGCCGCGAATGACGGAAGATGCGAGGCCATTGGATATAATCTATTTTTGCTGTAGCAACAGTAAATGTCAAAAAAAAAAGAAAAAAAAAGCACTATTGCAAAAACTAGTGATATACCCACTTATAGTGGTATACCTACTTATTTTCAAAAATAAAGATGAATAAAAAGGTGGCGGAATAAGAATAAGCGGAAGAAAGTCAATTCGGAATTCACCCAAGATTTGATTTTATTAAAGCTCTACTAATTGTTTAATTTAAAAAAAATTATCTTTTATATTTATGTTTTTAATCTATTATTTTTTAATTATTTCTAAATAAAAAATTTTAAATTTAATTTAAGTTAAAATAAAATTACCTAAGTAATATACATTGAATGAATAAATAAAATAAATTGAATAAAAAATATGAGTGAAAATAATTTCAGTTTCATTTAAAAAATAATACAAAGGTTGCATAATTTTTAATTTGATTACTTTTTCTACTTTCATTCTATATAAAAAAAAGAAGTTATTGCTTTCAAATGTTTTGGTTTTGTTTTATGGAATGTCGAGTTCTAGGTTTTGCTTTCATGAAATACATATTGATGACTTTATCCTTGTTCTATTCCACCTTCGAATGTCTTCACGCAAGTGTTGACATCCGTAGTCTAAAATGCGGAATCGTTGAAAAAAAAACGCTGCAAATGATTGTACTGTGGTTTATTATTATTTCGCTTCAACATTGATTTAAGAAGACTATCCATTTGTCATTTTAAATATTCCGATAATTTGTGACGTTCCCACCGAAAAACAGATTGGTAACTATCGGGGAAAATTCCGTAGCAACTAGTAAGGGTTGTTATGAATTCGATATATTATAATCATCACAATATTATGTTCTATGATTTTTTGGTTCGTTTTCCAAGGCGAATTGACCGAGTCGGCAAAAATCACAAGAGACATTGGTTGCGGACAATTTTACACTAATTCGAAATGGGTAACAATGAAAGGAAAAATTGAGGATCATCAAAGCTTCAAAAAATATGCTAAATACCGAACAACTGATCTATGAAAAAAAAGAAATTATAACGAAGAAACTAAATGTAGAAAAATTACAATTACATATGATAGGTTTTTTTTGCCTCTAGCCACCAAATAATTAATAAAAACCGACAATTACAAATTTCTAAAAGCCTTAAAAATATTCAAGAGGATCCACGTTGTCCAATAAATTAAATTCGACCGAAACGCTGGGTCACCGGAGGGAAATAAATCGTTACGGGCGCCTTCATACGAAATACAGCAGTACCCGCAATACATATCTGCAGTTGCTGGCGTTGCCTATGCCGATGAATAAGGCGTCGATCGGACGCTGGTCAGGATTTTCCGTCTGTACGGTATCTCTATCGATACTTCCTCAGTCTCAAATATAAATCGAGCATTTACTCGGTATTTTCAAGAAATATTGCAGAATTATTCTTCTCAAGAGTTTCGATATTATTATGGTGAAGTTTGAACAGAGTGGAAAAATTGCTATTGTGATAGGTTTTTCTACCTCTAGCCACCAAATAATTAATAAAAAACGAGAATTACACATTTCTAAAAGTCTTAAAGTTATTCAAGAGGATCCACGTTGTCCCAAAAATTCGACCGAAACGCTCGGTCAGCGGAGGGAAATGAATCGTTACTTGCGCCTTCATATGAAATACAGCAGTACCCGCAATACATAGCTGCAGTTGCAGGCGTTGCCTATACCGATGATTAAGGCGTCGAGCGGACGCCGAATAGGATTTTCCGCCTGTACGGTATCGCGATCGATACTTCCTCAGGCTCAAATATAAATAGAGCATTTTTACTCGGTATTTTCGAAGGAATATTGTGGAATTATTCTTCTCAAGAGTTTCGATATTATTATGGTGAAGTTTGAACAGAGTAGATAAATTGCTATTATGATAGGTTTTTGGTTTATTATTCAATAATAAACCATTGTAATCGCCCAAGAAAAAAAAAATTTCTAACCCCCCTCAAAATTTGATGTTTTAGGTACGTTTCAAGGCATGTAGAATCCGAATATCCAATAAAAAACGCTGCAAATGATTGTACAGTGGTTTTTTATTAGACTATCCATTTGTCATTTTAAATATTCCAAACATTTGTGAACGTTCCCACCAAAAAACAGATGGTAACTATAGGAGAAAACTCCGTAGCAACTATTGTAAGGTCCGGGGGTTGTGAGGTGGAGAAAAACCAGGCGACTCATTCTCCAATTCTTTATTAGCTCCAATTCTTTATTAGCTGGCCGAGCACTTTCGCCCATTCGGGCATCCTCAGGGCGACGTGGAGCCATAGGGTCCAAGTGCTCGGCCAGCTAATAAAGAATTGGAGAATGAGTCGCCTGGTTTTTCTCCACCTCACAACCCCCGGACATCAAGAAATGCGACGAGAAGGAAAAGAACTATTGTAATTTTAAACAGTTTTATTTTTCTTAATTTCCTAATTAAAAGCTAAACTTATTGCCTAACGATACAGCTGGAGAGAGTGTTTGACGACCATTCCAATGAGTATAGAACGATTTTTATAGCTCCAAGAACTCTCGAGTTATATATATACCCTCATGTCAAATTTCTAAAAATCTCCCAAATTCGGCACAAAAGCTGCGATAACTCGAGAACCAATAAAGCTATCGACCCGGCGATGGTCTCATTCAATTCAGCGTCCAAAAATCTATACAATTTGATACCACGTACACATTTTTCTGAAAAACCTTGGAAAATATGAATTTTCTCCCCCTCAAAACCCCCCAAAAATACCGTTAAAATTGAGCTAGCAAGTTGGTTCAAGAATTGGGCCGTCGTAGGACCGAGATAGATTTTTGGTGAAAATTTCGAATTTTTAGCTCTTACAGTTTGGCCGGAAAACTGCTAACGGCGTACGGCGGACGGACGGAATTTTTTTATTGGATATTCGGATTCTACATGCCTTGAAACGTTAAAAATCAAATTTTGAGGGGGTTAGAAATTTTTTTTCTTGGGCGATTACAATGGTTTATTATTGAATAATAAACCAATAAATAAAATAAATATATTTATATACTAGGTGTTTCGATAAATTTAATTAAAGCAGTGATCTAGGCATATATTTATTTCTGCTCTCTAACACAAACATTTTTTATTGGTCTCATAAACACTCCTTGCAACATGTACCAAATTTGCACTCACTTCAAGCAAAAGGTAGATAATTATCACCAATATTGTGACGTAAGGATAAATTCTATATTAAAAAAACACATAAAATTCGGGATAAAAATTGAGAAATTTACTAAAGAAGTTCTATGTAATCACTTCCTGTAACAAGTCACACTAAGGAAATATGTATCAATTTTATTCGACGCTTTTCGGATTTTTCAAACTAGTACACTCTTAGCCCAGTCCATTTTCAAATCCACGACACGACAGGAGCGTTTTCGAAAATCTCACGAACGGGCAGGTGTTGAAGTGTGGAAATTCGTGAAAAGATGCTGGCGGGAATATCGAGCCGTGACGTCATCGTTGAAATTGGAGAGCAAGCGCGTGAAGGTTGGTTGCTCACTACAGAAGGGGATGGATGAGTCACCCGAGTCCAGTCCGTCCTCCCCCACGCACAGGGTAAGTACTCACCTCCAACAGGAGCAGAATTCTGCTTCTTCCATGGCTCCTACACCATTATCCTTAGTATCGCATGCGAGTCAACTTAGCTATATACGAATCGCTAGAAACCCACGTGTGATGAATTAACATTTTGAAAACTATTCTCGTTCCTGCTGATAATAGAATGGATTCACAATTCGTCTTGAGCGAATATCTGAAGGGTGGAAATAGAAATCGAATGGGTCCAAGCAAAACATCGCCCATTGTGAATATTTTTGAAGTGAGGTACTACATTGTCATGAGACATTTAGATTGAATATAGTCCGTAAAAGTTCTAAATTTTGATTTTACGTATCTAACCGTTTTAAAATTTGAGCGGAATCGACTTACTATCTGCAGAGTCAAAGAAACGCATCCCATTATTGAGCCTTCGGAAAATCATATATATTCCTATCATCAGGATTTGAGCCAGTTTACCTCAACCAATCGGAATTCCGTCGTAAACCAAATTTACTATATTCTTTCTGATCATGACAATTATTAATCATAAAAATCCTCTTTTCTGTTTTTTTTTTTTTTTTTTAATTTAATAATTTTTCAATTTTTTTTAATAACTGCTGTAAGATAGAGAGTGTTTGAGAGACAGAATTTTGATACATCATGGCCGTGAACACTATGCGCAGAATGAAATTTTTTTCTATTATCACAATTTAAAAATTGGTCACACTTATACAAATTTAAACCGAATAGATATATAAAGAGTGCGTTAGACGACCCTTTCTGGGTAAAACTGGGGGCCACCTAACGCAACTTGCATTAGGTGGCCCCCACAACATAAAATGTGCGTTACGTGGCCCCTTTTGCGAAAGGTGGCCCCCAACGTGGGGGAAATAATTTTTACACACTAGATCACACTGTACTTCCATGTTTGAGTCGGACTGCTATATTACGAAAAACCGAGAAATTCAAAGGCCGCAAAATTAGTACAATACAATATATTTTGTAGGTAACTGTGGCCAGCAGCCCAAAAACCGAAAATGCAAAAAATGAGTTAATAATGCGAAAGTAAATTTTTGAGCCTACTAATACAAGACAACAAATTTTGTTCGATCTAATCATTTTTTTTTTGCAAAGAAACCCCAAAAATGAATAAATAAAAATAAAATTTTGAATAAAAAAAAATTAAATCGGGGTAAGTATGGATTTATTTATTGCCCATAAACGCTCGAGTAATATCATGAATAAACGCTCGAGTAATATCATGAATAATTAACCGTTGCCGGATTTTGTAACACACACAGTACTTCCGAGGTTTAACCGTTCGAAGTTTGTTCTGTTTCGATTTTTATCGGCCATAAAATTGGCCAATATTTCTAAGCGTTTGAACGGTAAAAATGTCCATTATGATGAGCAGATGACGCTTGATTTTTAATCCGTTGGCTCGCAACCCGTACTTCCACGTATAAAAATATTATAATTTTTAGTGTATTCAAAAAAATGTTATCATCTGATTTTTACTAAATCACTCGTTTTGAGATTGTGGAACCCCATTTCACCTATTCGACTCGTTCAGAAATTTCTCGTTAATTCCGTGCCATCGATAAATTCGTAGATAGTTGTGAAGAATTTAAATAATTTTTGTGGTTATCAGTAATTTTCAAGAACCCGTTCTCAGTCTGCATCTTCCGACTCCTTTCGAGGTTTTTGATACGATTGGTTTTTACGTTCACCACCATCAAGACCATAATGAGGGGGAAACGCGTAAAAACGCTGCAAATTATTGTACAGCGGTTTATTATTCCTTTGCTTCAACTATGTTATAAAAAGATTATCCATTTGTGATAGTAATTATTCTGAACATTTGTGAATGTTCACCAACACTTTGGTAATTACATGGGAACACTTTGGTAATTACATGGGAACACAACGTAGCAACTATAGTAAATTTAGTCATTTTTATTTTTCTTAATTTCTAAATTAAATGCTAAATTATTTGCATAACGGTACAGCTTGGAAAGTTTTTTACTAGCATTCAAATGAGCATATGATAGCTCCGAAAATTCTCGAGCTATGCGTATCATCATGGCGAATTCGTCAAAATCTCAAAAATTCCACATAAAAGCTGTGATAACTCAAGAACCAACAAAGCTATCGACCCCGCGATGGTTTCATTCGATTCAGCGTCCGAAAATCTACAGCAATTGATACCAAAATACACCTTTTTCCGAACAACGTTGGAGAATACAACCCCCCAAAAATACACTTAAAATTGAGGTAGCGATTTGTTTAAAGAATGACCAATTGCAGACCAATTCTTCTGGTTTCTTTCTGGATTTCTGGTGAAAATGTCAAGAATACAGCCGTTGTAATAGTTTCTCGAGAAAATTGTTGACAGTGGACGGACATCATTTTTTTTAAATTGGATGTTTGGATTTGACATGCCTTGAAAACTAAAACATCAAATTTCGAGAGAGGGATAGAAATTTTTTTCATGGGCAATTACAATAATTTATCATTGATCATTAAACCAAAAATAGAAATAATTTACCCAAGACCGGAAATAATAATTCGTTTTTATGCCGACACAAAAAAGGGTTTGAATGGTAGCACACCGTGGCAGTATTACGGAATCGTAATAAATCACAGTATCTATTAAAGTAAATAAAGTGTTAAAATTAATAATGAAAAATAATGAAAATAATAATGATAACTAATGAAATAATAAAATTAATAATAATTAATAAAGTATTAATAAGGTATTAAAGTAAATATATATAATATCAATAGATTATCCAGAATATGATCCGTAATCAATTGGTACTGGAAGCAGAAGTATTAGCATGGGTAGATTACGACCCGCGTTACATAAAAGCCTTGAAGGCCAGGTAGACCATTGTCCATTTTGCGATGAAGTTTTCTGTTGAATTTGGTAGACCACTGTCCATTTTGCGATGAAATAATCATACAAATTGTAATTTCATTAGTTATTAAAAACGCTGCAAATTATTGTAAAGCGGTTTATTATTAATTAACTTAAATAATGATTAAAGAAGACTATCCATTTGTGATAGTATTATTCCGAACATTTGCGAGCGTTCCTACCTAAAAATAGATTGGTAACTATTAGGGAATATTCCGTAGCAATTATAGTAGTTTTAATCATTTTTAATTTTTCTTAAGTTCCAAATTAAGAGCTAAATATTTTGCCGAACGATAGAACGAGTTTCATAGCTCCCAGAAATTTCGAGTTGCCAAATTTCTGAAAATCTCTCTTTGCGATAACTCGAGAACCAATAAAGCTATCGACCCCGCGATGGTCTCATTCGATTCAGCGTCCAAAAATCTACAGAAATTGATACCAAATACACCTTTTTCTGAAAGACCTTGGAATATACTAATTTTCTCCCCCTTAAAACCCCAAAAAATACCTTTAAAATTTAGCTAGCAATGTAGTTCGAAAATTGGGCCGTTGTGAGACCGAGATTGATTATTGGTGAAAATTTCAAGAATGTAGCTATTATAGTTTGGCCGGAAAAGTGTTGAGGAAAAATTACGTTTTCAAATATTTCTCATAATCTGGGACCGTAATTATTGGATGCATTCGATTCAAAAAATAACGGGATCTACCTGGATAAACCCGATCGGATTTATGCTGAATTATTGAAGTCAACTTCAGTAACATTTCCTTTTTGATGTCGGCTAATAACAATTACCTATAATAATCTCTATTGTTAGCGTTCGTTATTTATTGTGTTTATTGTCAATTAATTTATAATAATAGTCGAAATTACTTAGGCAGTATAAAGTATTAAAAATTAAATCGAATCACCTATACACAATAATAGATTTTCTGAGTTGGGAGGGACAGGGGTAATTGGACAGAGATAATGGTACTCAGAAACACTTTCGAACAAATGTCTGTGCGTCTGTCCGTAGTCAAAAAATGACATAAGTTGTCAAACTGCGAAAATCAACGCCATTTTCAGAAAATGTTCTGAAATGTGAATGCGCAAAATTAAAAGTTATTGAATTTCAGATAACAATCAGTACTTCCGTTCAAGTTTTGTCTATATTGATTTTTATATGCCATAAGAATCAACATTTTTGGACGTTGAAGGTCTTGAAATTTTTCACGCAAAAAACGAGCGCTCGATTCGGAGATTGAGACGTTCAGATTCTCTCCCTGAGCACCACATCAAGAATTATAATATTGTTCCGAGAGCGAACGAAGCCGGGTCTATCTGGTATTTACCAGAAATTCTACCTGTCAGCTCGAGCTACGATCGAACGGAGGGGCGTTGGATTTCTCTACGTAACTTGCCACATTATCTCGTTTCGGTTGATAAGAGATTGCGTGTCTCGCTGGCACTTGTTACCAAGCAGCTTTCTCACCTGAACTGAAAGCGCCTGGCGCTTTTCTAGCAGATTTTGAGCATTTAGGGCAATTCGCCCGGCGAACTAAGAGATTGGCAATCTCAAACATGCAAGTGCAGTGTCCTAATTGCAGTGGAACTTGAAGGGCTAATGCACATAGAGAGCAAGGGGCTGCAGTAAGGGTGAAAATTTGCACAAAAAATTGTACAGCATACATCGCAGTAGATTGCATTTTTATTTTAAGGCTGGCTGATACAGGTAACCAATTGTAAAATAAATTTCAACTCAAGTACAGCGTGACTCCAACAGGGAATGCTTACTACACACTTGAACCTCAAGACCTTGAGCGTTCAAGTCAACTAATTACTTGTTGTACCGATAATTTACACAAACAACCACCATTTTTATTCTTTCGTTTGTTGCATTTTTTTACATAATTATTGGAGTGAAGGAGTAGGGCTACATAGGTCCATCAGAATTAATGGTCAAAGGTTTAGACCTATGTTGGCCTGAAGATGCTCAAAAGATCGAGGCAAATAAAAAGAACAATCTTAGAAAATGTCGCCAAGTTTGTCTCCCCCGCACCACAAAAATCACCAATTTTATTGATTCTAATTATTTTTCCAGAATGAAATCCGATCTAAAGCTGAGTGGTGAAGACTTGAATAAGAATCCGGCATCCAGTGATTGAAATTGATTGTTACAATTGAAGAGGCGATAATTAAGGGCGAAAAAAGCCGGATGTCTCCAAGAGCGGACGGAATGTCGCGCAGGCACCGATACGAGACTGCGTTCGACTCAAAGATTAGTAAATCCGATGATGATCTCGACGTCGACGAAGTGACGCACAAGTCGATATTAGTAATCAACAACAGAGATGAGTGCAGCTCGAGCGGCATGGGCTATAGAAGACCCAAATCGCTCGAAGGCATTGAGGAAAAACTAACTAGAGGGATGCTGGACATCGATTTTGGGATCAAACCATACTTGAACACTTCTCCTCCTCCTTCGACATCTCTGCCAACAAAATTCCACTCTTCGTTCTGCGTCGGTGCTTCATCTTACTCGCCAAATGTTCAACATGGATCCAAAGATTCGAAATTGCTGACGAAATTGAGTAAACCCAGAGCAAAAAGTTGTTTCCTGGGGAAGCTTGAAAGTCTTTCAAGTCTTCAAGGATGCGTAGGTCGCGAACGTAGGATTAAGACTAGCAGTAAAGAAGTTCTGGAAATCAAGAGCAGGCCGAGAAAAGGATTGAAGTATTCCAGCAGCGAGTCCATTGCTTCCTCCAGCTCTGGAGGAAGTCTAGAGTCGTTGAGGAGCAGCACCAGTGAGGGGAACAGGTCAACCTCCAGCTGTGAAAGTCGACACAGCAGCTCGCTGAGTTCCCACAGCTCCGAGTCTGGGCCAAGCGCAGCCCAAGTCTTCCATTCAAATTTACCGTCTTCATTGAGCACCCGTGTGTCCCAGCTGAACAAGCTGAACATCCTCTCCCCTATCTCGGACAAGTCGTCCCTTGAACCTTGCAGCGAAGCCTCGGAAAACAATAAGAACAACAATTCGGAAAAAGCATCGCCAGACGAGGTTGTCACTCCTGGCAGTGAAATGCAGAAGAAGAGACGCACGCCTCAGAATCGCAATATGTTCCGTGGAAGCCTCAATATTGAAGCCGAAACCAACAACGGTAGTGATTCTGGAATTTCAGTATTGTCACGAGTTGGACCTCCTGAAGAACTCGAATTCAACAATCTCCCTTTCGACATGCCAAAACTGCGCAGGCGTAAGATGCTCCAGATGGAATCTGGTTCTGTTCAAGATACTTCAGGATCAGCAACTTCGGTTGACCTGCGCGATCTACCGTTTGACATGCCGAAGCTCAGGCGGCGTCCGAGAGCGTTGGTCAGCATTTCCAACGTCTCCCAAGCATCTTCTACGAGCAGCATCATGGAGGACAAGACAAGTGAGTATCTTAGGAGATAGGATTTAATAGTTGGCGAGATGATGAGGGAGATAATGCGATGATGTCTTAGTACATTTATTACTGTTATTACTGCTCCTATTGTGAGGTTGAGAGGGAAAGAACTGAGGTGACTTGTTCGCCAGACCTTTTCGCCCAATCAGGCATCTGAGGGCAGGTTGGTAACATAGATATATCTGGCCTTTGTAAATACGTATGATTCTTCCTGAAGATGCCTGAATGGGGTGATAGATCTAGGCGGAAATACGTAGAATTGAAGAGTAAGAGGGGAATTTAAAGACGTCACTCAAGTGCAAGCATGCCCTCCCACTTGACTCCAAGCGTGCAATCGCACTTATCAGTAATGTCACTGGAGGACGCAAAACATAAATCAAACTCAGCACCGAGTGGAGTGTATAAATGCACTTCAAAGGGTAAAAACTTGGGTACACTGAATAGAAAACTCAACCACGGCATCAGCTCCGTTTTTATCCACCTCATGCTCCGACAATTGAAAGTGGAAAGCGCCAAAAATGCCACCCGCTCTAGACCGTTTGGGCCTAGTATGGTGTGTTCCCGATCGTGTGGGAAGACCGGCTTGATTGGAAGCCCTAAAGCCCTAAACCATCCTGCCAAGGTAATTTGGAAGGTTCCCCCACTCACGCTCGCCCCTTCTTTTAATTGGCAGAAGGTGAGTGGGCAGAATCAGACCACTCAGCTGATCCGGCTGCCGATTAATTAATTTAATTTGTCAGAGCGCTTTCACCCGATGCTACCTCCACAGGGAAAAAATTGTTAACCTGAATAGAAGCTTCCTGATGCTATCAGGACATTTGTGCAGACGATTCCTCCAATGGCCGTGGAAGCACTCCCTGCCAACCCTGACGGTTTAGGGACTAGCCAGGTGCAAATTTGTTTCCCACCGTAGAGAGAGACCGCTGTAGGGGACATTGCTTAAACAAATGGTAAACTTCACATTCATTCTCGCTCCCTGTATCGACACGATCAACTTGTGAAATTGTTGTCTTCATGTTACACAAATTTCCATTCCACCAAATAATAAGATGTAATAAAACATATTATAAAACACATGTAATAAAAATATGTTTCTCAGGAGTCCTGCGTAGACCGTGTCTCAGCTTGGATCTTCAGGACTACCGATCACGACCGACGTCAATCGACTTCCAGTTCCAGTCGCAAGATCTCACACTTGACCTTCCTCAGTATATTGATTCAAGCTGTCCACTTGAAGAACAAAAGTTAGTATCTATTAAGACATATAAGAATTATGAACGTTAGAGCTAGTGGCTGCTGACACACTATTTTCGTAGAGAATTTGCTCATGGGCTTACTGTTAGAACGACAAAACAATTCAAGTGGATTATTTTTGGGATTTTTTTGCATGGTTTCTCTAGTTCTAATCGCCAGTGTTTCGTCATTACCAGCTGCTTCTATAGGCAGATCACTACACCCAGGCTAGCTAGTGAGGTGTGCCATCACCCACGAATGGGATCCTTCGTTGGGTTTTCTATGTTCAATTTCAAAGATGTGCCTCCGTCAGAAAGCCTCAGCTCAGGTTATCATCAAGATGATAACAGTGTTTATTCAACGTAGAAACCTCAGGGACGATCCCACCCAAGGACGGACCATGGGCCTCGAAGAGAATAGATTCGATCCCGGCTCATGTTGAGCTGTGAATGCCTTGGACAGGGCGGCCTGGTTAGCCTCTTGAACGTCAATGAACGACCCTTTGAAGAGGAAGTTCGCCACGAGCGATTCGCCGAGTTGAACGCGCTTGTGGGATCGTACTTGGAACGCCTGGATGTTGCACAAGTACTAGCCGTTTGTATAGGGCCTCTTAAACGGCCCCAATCCAGCTATGCACGACACGGGCCGCCAAGTTAGCCTCAATGCGTGTCTGAGTAGGCAAAGGTCCGGCGTTGATCTGGCAGGTGAAGAAGCGGGTAGCCCATCTTAGTGCGATATACAAACATGATAGCAAGATGAGGTGGCATCATTCAACCCCCACATCCAATGGAAGAGCGACCAAAGCGGCAAAAAATTTATCTGCCTAGGAGTTCGTTGACATCTCATATCCTTGAGGAAATTTTCTGCAAAAATTCGCATCAAACATTTTGGGTTTTTTTTGTTAAGTCTTTTGATTGTTTCCAGCGACCAATAACCAGTCCCCGCCCAAAGAAGGAACGTCTTTCAGTCCCACATCAGGGAAATTTGCATAGTTGGTAAAAGAAAATGGAACCATTTTTCTTGTTGCAGATGGTTCCATGGCAGCATTGCAAGGAATGAAGCGGAGGTGATTTTAAGAGGGCAAAAAGAAGGAAGCTATCTTGTGAGAAATAGCGAGAGGTCCAAACAGGAATATTCACTATCTTGCAAGTACGTAATGAACCTCTCCTCCTCCTGGTTGTGTGGTTTTATCATTTTGAACAATAAAACTTGAGCCAAAATTACTCATCGTATCTTTCTTTGCCTCAGATGTGTTCGCGGATTTCTGCACATGCGAATTCAACAAACTTCAGACACAGGACATTATGTTTTGGGCAACTTCAACAAATCATTCCGGACGATACCCGAACTTGTGAAATTCTACTCGACCCACAGGCTTCCCATAGGGGCTGAACCGCTTTGCCTTCTATACCCGGTCGCTGTACAACTTCTGTAAATCAAAAAAACACCATCGATTCCCGAGGACATCAGCTTTCTCCTTCAGGTTCAATTTGTTATTAGATTGTAGGTAGGCGAGGAGGTTCATTGTTGCAAATTTTATTCTGATTACTCCATAAAAAAAATATATTCTCAGTATTATATAATTCCGAAGCTACTCCTGAACAGTGTAAAAATGTTCATCAGACAGTAGTACATGGGGCATTTGAGGACAATTTCAGTCCTCAGCTCAGGACGACTGCCCAACAATAGATTGTACCATCAGAGCTAGCTCTATCATTCTCGCACATTATGGTTTATCTCTTTATCAACGTTATTCAACTCGTCAGTGTTCAAAGCTGTATTTGGACTTCATCGATGGCTGACCACTAAGTAAGTTGAAAAAACGATACATCATAATGTGCGAGAATTATCATAATTCTGAGAATTAAAGAGCGTAAGAGGGGACTGCACGAAAAGT
The DNA here is from genome assembly GCA_037159825.1 of Tupiocoris notatus. Lineage (NCBI taxonomy): Eukaryota > Metazoa > Arthropoda > Insecta > Hemiptera > Miridae > Tupiocoris > Tupiocoris notatus. Next base: position 92,107 of record JASJUZ010000603.1, on the reverse strand, counting down.
CAATGTCCGGTGTTACAATCTATTGTGGGGCAGTCTTTGTCAAGAGCTGAGGATTGAAATTGTCCTCAAGTGCCCATATACAACTTCAGGCTTATCATAGGTTTGAAACAAATAACTGTCAACTCTTGAGTTAAGTCCGTTTACACACTGGAAAGGAACTGATTAGTAAAGCGAATTACCAACTAGTTAACTTAGTCTCTTAGTTTTTAGTCAAATGAGACGCCCACAAGGTTCAACTAGCTCTCAAGGAGCCTCATAGGCGAGTCCTCAACCATGGAGGGCTGAGGAACCTCATCCCATTCGACTACATAGGGATGTGAAATTAATTTGCTTCACCTTCAGCCATTACAACGCTGATGCTGTTGCTATGATTGCTTAAAACATTTCACACCCATCGTGGAATAAGGGAACAACTCAAAAAAGCTGATTTATGGGAAAATGTGATCAAATTTTTGCTCCTTCATAAATGACCTTGTCAACATAATGGATAGTAGTGATTATTGCGAAAATGGGTTGAAAAATTGATTATTCAACAGCTCATGGACATAATCCTCTTTTTGGTCAGTGTGAGGGTAGTAAAGAGAAGATTTTTCACTACCACATCAACGGTTTTTGGGGTTCCTCCTTCTTAAATGGACGATATTTGTACACTTCAGAGGCGTCGTCCGTGAAAGAAGGAAAGAATTCAGAATTAGGTCAAGATCGTCCATGGAAAAGAAGTACATCTCATAAATTCACCATGACGATGGATGGTGTGCGTAGTTGAAAAGAGCCTGTCTTCCACGGACGCAACCTGCTTCTCCAGTTTGTTTGTGGATAAAGGCACAACTGCTCACTACGCGCTATCTCAAGAAGAAAGATTTAATCAGGCTCCTTTTCACCTTTGATTGACAAAATATAGCACTCGAGCTATCCAACACCGGTTCTAACTCAAAAACAGTTTTCTTGAGTTGTTCCCTTATTCCACAACCGGTGCGATCTGTTCGTGTAAATTATTTTCAATCAGTTTGAAATACTGTTTTCACTCATTGCATCCGCGATAAATTAAACTCACAAGGGAGGGACTCACAGTACACTAGTGGATAATTTGTATCAATGATCAGTTCCTTTTTACGCTGATACGACGAACGATAAAACTTCTTAATTGTTGTGGTGAGGAGGGATAAACACGGTGACTCTTTCTCCATTTTTTCTTTTATTTGTAAAGGTCTTTCGCCCATTTTAGTTCCTTTAGGGCTAAATAGGTCTATCAGGTACCATGATCTAAGAGTCAAATGGAATTATGTACCTAATGGACCTATGTAGCCCTGAAAATGCCCTAATGGGCGAAAGAACTCAGCAAATAAAAGAAGTAATGGAGAAAGAGTCAAATATAGATGAAGAACGAACACAGATAACACGAGGCGTATGTTCACTAGACAAGAGATTGATGCAGTAGGAACACTGCTCAGAGACTAGCCACAGGTGGCGAACAATAGTAGACTAGTAGAGACATAGTAGGCAGTGTTGCCAACATTGTAAATAAATATTGTCCACAATTAACTGGAAGAATTGCAGTGTTTACCTCCCTAACCACAAAAATTACGTGGAAAATGCGACAAGGACAAAAATAAAACGATTTCTTGTAATTTGTAACATAGCGACTATCTACCGAAACTATCTACCGAAACTATCTACCGAATAAGTACGATTTTATCAAAGATACAAAAAAATTATGAGAATCAACTCGCAATTTATCTTCAATTTAAGTGGCTCAAAGCTATTAGAATGGAGTTAGAGTGTTTGGTAGTGAGTGTGACAGGATACGGAGAAATCATGAAGGTGTGTAACTTAATCTAGCGTTTGGTCGAGGCATGAGTACTTACAAAAGGAACCAATTATTTTCTATCCGACCATTCGTTCAAACGCAGAATTACAGTCCCCATTCTCAACCGGTTAGCTAGCAAAACATTCAAGTAAAATAACTATGGAAAAATAAGAAGAAAACGTTTGTATTTTATCAATACTAGAGAGAAAAGACAATACACATGATAACTGCATAGCACTGGGTTTCAACCCACTTAGGTTGAAACGTTGGTTTGCTGTATTTTTCCCGCGCTTCTTACAATTTGCAGGGCCTGTTTGATTATGACGATTTAAAATAATTTTTTTTAAATAAATGACGTGGTAAGTTCACCTGAAAATTGAGAATTTTTTTCCACCTAAATAGAATATTATTTCTAAACGACTACCAGTATATAATTTTTTCTCCTCGTGCAAGCCCAACCCGCCCTTTTCTAAACAATAGCTTGCTGTCGATAGGAAGTGCTCCATTTTTCCCTTCTGGTATCGATATAATTCAATTTATATATCTGAAGAAAAAATACGAACTGAACCTCGTATGCTTATCTTACTCTACCTCTGTAATATCACATTGCAATGATACGTCTAGATCGTGTCGTTGAGATATCCGAGAAATAGTCTGAAAAGATTATTATAAATCTTCCTTTTCGAATAATTCGTAGAAGAGTTTTCTAGAGATGGTCGTAAAAACGGAGATATTTTAGTTTGACCTTTGTATGGACGAATATTTTGATATAACCCTTGATATATGGATAGAGATAGATAACTATAGCCCTCCAGTTTATTAGACAGGGATTTTTTAAAATCCCGATTCGTGTAACAATTTCCTTTGAGACGTACGTACAACAATAAAAATATATTTAAAAAAAAAATAGGCCTTATCTTTAATTAAAAATAGACCAGTAGGATTTGAACATTTCAATTCGAATTACAATCAGTGGATGACATAAACACAAACCTATCCCACTAAACGTAGAATTAAATCGAAGCGTGCGTTATTATAAATGTCTACAATAAACGGCAGTTTATAATTCAATATAATGTATAATTATCCCCTTTCAATTGGCGATAATTATTATCAACAAGGTGAGGTAATGTAAGCCCTGTATAGTGAAAATGAAATGGCATTCGCATAGTTTTTCCGATCCCATCATGGAAAGCGATTATATTTTAAGATTGCATTTATTGATTGTTGACGTAAATAGATAAAAATGAGAGATCGAACTCGGGCAGATTAAAATAAACTGATCCAATGTAAAAGAGAAAAACTTCGGACCAGGAATGTAAACAGGAAAACGGTTGAGAACGTTGCATGGAATCGATAATGATATTACAATATTATTAATAGGTATGTCGATCGAGTTTGAAGTCAGTTCTAATAACGGCTACACTTACCGGTCTTCCGTGTGCGTTTACTGTTCTCCTGTCCCTAATAGGTAATAATTATTGTAAAAGTCTAAAAAAAAACAAAACATCAGAAATGCAACAGTATAACATATGAGCAGCTGAATGTTGACTTTTTTCATCCTCTTTTCCTAACTTCGAAGTACTTTGAATGCAAGAACAGTATCACAATTAGGGAAAACGCCTTAGCAAAATGGTTGCGTACGAGTCCGCAACTCAATTATACATTTTTATGTGCCCTCTGTGGAAATCGTCTGGATAGCGTAAATACGAGCTGATCGACAACATATTGCTTTTCATAGTTGAGCTTCGCCATTAAGTAAAAAGAAAGAAAGACAAAATATTTTAGTGAAACGAAAATAATTTTTGAGTTATTAAAAATATTTTACTAAAACGTAAAAAACTTACAATTTTGTGAGAAACAGTACGAGGTTAACAAAAGGATAAATGTTAATATTAAACTCCATAATCATTTATAATTGAATCTTTCGACTTACATCTAACGCATTTTTCTAACGTTTGTTTTAACTTTATAGCAACACACGAATGCGATGTTGATCACTAAATTGTTTATATTATACATGATTAACTAATAAATGACAACTATTTATGAACAAACTTAAATATCAGCTATCGGGATAGTTACTGGTGAGGTGAATTCATAAAAATTTGTAGTAAATTCATTTCTTTCGAACGAGTGGTAAACGATTTTTCTTACGCTTTTTTAAACGATTTTTCATAACGCTTTTCGAATTTGTGTGCCATGGCAAAGACATAAAAATATTAATACGTGATCATTTTATTGGGAGTATTACAAATGAATCCAATCGACGAGTGTTTGTGATCGTAATTATCCCGAACATTTGTGAACGTTCCCGCCTAAAAACAGACTGGTAACTATAGAAGAACTGCGTAGCAACTATTGTAATTTTAATCATTTTTATTTTTCCCAATTTCCAAATTAAAAGCAACATTTTTCGTCAATAGTACACCTGAAGAGCGTTTGAAGACCATTCCAACGAGTATAGAACGAGCTCCAAAAATCCTCGAGTTATACCCTCATGCCAAATTTCAGAAAATCTCCTAAAATCCACTTAAAAGCTGCGATAACTTGAGATACAATAAAAATTTGAACACACCGCGATGGTCTCATTCGATTCAGCGTCCAAAAATCTATAGAAATTGGTACCAAATACACATTTTTCTGAAAACGTTGGAAAATTCGACTTCTCTCCGAATCGAGCCATTGTCAGATCAAGATTGATTTTTGGAGGAAATTTCAGGAATTTAGCTATTACAGTTTCGTCAGAAAGGTGTTGACTGTTGGCGGGCCGATTTTTTGGTTTATTATTCAATAATAAACCATTGTAATTGCCCATAAAAAAATTTTCTAACCCCTCTCAAAATGTATGTCTTACGTTTCAAAGCATGTCGAATCCGAATATCCAATAAAAAAATTCTGAATCCGAATATCCAATTAGAAAAATTTTTCTATAAAAAGAATTCTGTTCGTCCGCCGAACGTCGTTAGCAGTTTTCCGGCCAAACTATAATAGCTACATTCTTGAAATTTTCATCAAAAATGAATCTCGGTCCTACGAAGGCCCGATTCTCGAACCACAGGGCTAGCTCAATTTTAAGGTCATATTTGTGGGAGAAAATTAATATGTTCCAGGGTTTTCAGAAAAATGTGTATTTGGCATCAAAATAAATAGATTTTTGGACGCAGAATCGAACGATATCATCGCGGGGTCGATAGCTTTATTGGTTCTCGAGTTATCGCCGCATTTGTGCCGAATTTGGGAGATTTTCAGAAATTTGACACGAGGGTAAAACTCGAGAGTTCTGGAGCTATAAAAACTGTTCTATACTCATTGGAATGGTCGTCGAACTCTCTCGGATAGTCTTCTCAAATCAATATTGAAGCGAAATAATAATAAACCACTGTACAATCATTTCCAGCGTTTTTTATTGGATATTCGGATTCTACATGCCTTGAAACGTAAAACATCAAATTTTGAGGGGGGTTAGAAATTTTTTTTTCTTGGGCGATTACAATGGTTTATTATTGTATAATAAACCAAAAACCTATCATAATAGCAATTTATCTACTCTGTTCAAACTTCACCATAATAATATCGAAACTCTTGAGAAGAATAATTCCGCAATATTTCCCTTGAAAATACCGAGTAAAAATGCTCTATTTATATTTGAGCCTGGGGAAGTATCGATAGCGATACCGTACAGGCGGAAAATCCTGACCAGCGTCCGATCGACGCCTTATTCATTGGTATAGGCAACGCCAGCAACTGCAGCTATGTATTGCGGGTACTGCTGTATTTCGTATGAAGGCGCACGTAACGATTTATTTCCCTCCGGTGACCCAGCGTTTCGGTCGAATTTAATTTATTGGACAACGTGGATCCTCTTGAATATTTTTAAGGCTTTTAGAAATTGTAATTGTCGGTTTTTATTAATTATTTGGTGGCTAGAGGAAGAAAAAACCTATCATAGTAATTGTAATTTTTCTACATTTTAGTTTCTTCTTTATAATTTCTTTTTTTCATAGATCAGTTGTTCGGTATTTAGCATATTTTTTGAACCTTTAATGATCCTAAATTTTATTTATTATTCAATAATTAACCATTGTAATCACCCTAGAAAATTTTTTTTATAACCCCCCTCGAAATTTGATGTTTTACGTTTCAAGGCATGTAGAATCTGAATATCCTGAATCTGAAAATAAAATTATTTCTGTCCGCCGTACGCCGTCAACACTTTTCCGGCCAAACCATAATAGCTAAATTCTTGAAATTTTCACCAAAAATCAATCTCGGTCCTACGACGGACCAATTCCTTAACCAACTTGCTAGCTCAATTTTAAGGTTTATTTTGGAGGGTTTCGAGGGGGAGAAAATTCATATTTTCCAGGGTTTTTCATAAAAATGTGTATTTGATATCAAATTATATAGATTTTTGGACGCTGAATCGAATGACCATCGCGGGGTCGATAGGTCGGTAGGGTCGATTGGTTCTCGAGTTATCGCAGCTTTTGTGTTGAATTTGTGAGATTTTCAGAAATTTGACATGAGGGTATAACTCGAGAGTTCTTGGAGCTATAAAAATCGTTCTATACTCATTGGAATGGTCGTCACTCTCAAGCTGTACGGTAAGGCAAAAAATGTATCTTTTAATTTTAATTAAATTACCTAATTAAATTTAATTAAAATTACAATAATTTCCCTTATAGTGACCAATCTGTTTTTCGGTGGGAACGTTCACGAATGTTCGTAATAATTTATTACTATTACAAATGGATAGTCTTCTTAAATTATTATTGAAGCGAAGGAATTATATTATACCACTGTACCTACAATCATTATTTGGCAGCGTTTTTTATTAACACGCATTGAAACGTACAGCATTGGATTTTGAAGGGGTTTAGATCCATTTTTTCTAGGGCGATTACAATAGTTGAATTTAAATAAATAACCAAAAATCGACGTTTTTAAGAAATTGTTGTTTTATCATAATTTATAACGCACGGTCGGGAGGTTTTGCTTTAACCGGTGTTTTTCCACGGTCGCCGTGAAGAATTGTGGTTACTTTGTATAATTATACGGCTCTTAAAAAACCACAATTCACAGTGCTTTGTCGGTAAACAGTAGAAACCGGTAGAATGTAAAAATATCGTTTTCAAGTATAGATAACAAAATCATATAAATGAAGAACTATCGATTATTTATATATCGATAACAATCGATACATTTAATCCCGTTCTTACCGCCTTTGCCTATCGCGCGGTTATATTCGATAATTCGATGTTCACGGCCTAGAAAAGCGATTAGATGTGTTGTGACTTGTGATGTTTTGATACTTCTGATTTCGCATCGTGATTCAAATTATTCACTCTCACTCTCACTCTGTTGCGTGCAATGATAAGTAGAGACGAAATTTGAATTCGCGCATTTGTTGGTAATAGTTTCGAGTTAACGACTACAACTCTCGGCAGTGTTCAGTTCTCAACAGCTCGTTTCGCGCCGACTACCTCAGAATGGATGAGATTTATAAGTGCTCCATAAAGTTTAAGCAACATTTGTTTAAACTGAACGATGTAAGTATCAATATATACGATTGCGGATAAGTAATTTTACATGCGTATGCTGATAGTTTTATGATCAAGAACTCCAACTCGCGCGTTCTTCCGAATCACTTCTTTTTTGTGAACGTCCCAACTGAAAAAACGCTGCAAATTATTGTACAGCGGTTTATTATTCTTTCGCTTCAATAATGTTTTCAGAAGATTATCAATTTGTGATAGTAATTATTCCGAACATTTGTGACCTTTCCCACCGAAAAACACCGTCTTTCTGGTTGACTTGATTCTACGCAGTGTTGCCAGGTCCCAACCGGTGGTTGGGGGAAACCTCGACAAGAAAAAGGGGAAAATGGGTACTTTTTCAAACGAAAAAGGGAGTTTTGGGGGATTTTTAGCCCAAGTGAATCGCAATTCGTGACAACGCTGAAGTACGGTGTGTGAGCCTACATGATACAAAACAAGCTTTCAGTAATCGAATCGCGGACAACCTGTTGAGGGTAAACGCAGGTAAATCCAAGGAATGGTCGGCAAGCAAAGTATGACTTCAGATGTGGCGGGGAACCCATTGAGGTTGTCAAGTCTTTCACATACCTCGGGGTCACTTTCAGCCGCTCGGGAGTCTTCTCACTGCAGGCAAATGCGAGCGTCATCAAGGGTGTCAACGCATACGGCGGGGTGTGGCCCTTAGTCTCTAAGTCCCAGAACAGTGACTTGCGGAGCTGGAAGGTACTGTTTGAGTCTCTGATTGGGTCTACGTCACTATACCTTGCAGAACTGTGGGGTATGCCCTATGCTGACCAGTTGGAGAGGGTGCAGGTGAGGGCATTCAAGTCGCTCATGTTCTTACCAAAATTTACTCCGGATTATGCTGTTCGACGGGAACTGGGGCTGTCTCACTCGTGTGTGACCATTGTTAAGAGCATCCTGAGTTGGTGGTCAAAGCTGGCAGCCATGGAGGACGTCAGACTGCCCAGGAGGTGCTTCTTGCGTTTGCTGTCTCTGTCATCAGCAGAGCCAGCCCAGGACGCACGATTCAACTGGGCCGTCCAGTTGAAATTGATTTTGGCGCAATTGGACAGTGTGGACCTGTTGAACTTGGGTACCTCGGCTGCCGACTTGAAAAGAATTATACCATCCTTAATCGACAAATACAAGAGGATCGTGGACGAGCGAGACCGGTCGTCTTTGGCAAATTCTTCGTTCTGCCTCTTTTCAGATGCCCTTTCATCGGATGTGCTGTCATCCTACATGTCCTTAGACCTTCCACTCTACGTTAAGCGTCTGGTGTGTCAAATTCGGCTGGCTGGTAACCGGTTGGCTCACATTTACTTCCCAAGAGTGTTGGCCAGGTTTGACGGGGCCACAGCGTGTCAATTGTGCAACGCACAAAATTCCAAAGATACAGTCGCCCACTTATTGACAAGCTGCCTGTTATTCAAGTCTGAGAGGACCAGATGTTATGGAAATAATATTCTACCGGACCAAATGTTGGAATGCATGGTAACCCCGAGTGACGTTCGCTCTGCAAAGACGCTTTTTAATTTCGTCCAGGCCACTCTTCGACTTAGAAGTTACGTAATCAGTGAAGGCGCCTACTTCTAGAAAACGTCTTTGCTCAAGTTTTCTATTTGCACGGGAAATTTTTTTTTTCTTTTTTTTCCTGTTTTACTTTAGTGCAGTGTCTTACCAATTTTATTTTCGAGTTATGCCGAATTGCCAATCATTGTAATAACAAACTGTTTACTACAATAAAATCATTATCTATCTATCTATCTAATCGAATCAGTTTTATTGCACAGAAAAAAACTATAAATTCAGTACTTTCCTTCTCGTCGCATTTTTTGATGTCCTGGGGTTGTGAGGTGGAGAAAAACCAGGCGACTCACAATACAAAATACCCTTAAAATTGAGGTAGAATGTTTTTGAAAGAATTGAGCAATTGTCAGAGTAAAATTGATTTTTGGTGAACATTTCAAGAATTCACCTTTATGGTTTCATCAATAACTAATAGCAACGGTATGCTGGCTCTAGAAGCACAAAGTACAAGAACTCCAAAGTTACGAAGAACAGGATACAAATGCTTCTTCTCCTTCTCTTTGCATTTCTTGAAGTCCGGGGGTTGTGGACCCTATGGCTCCACGTCGCCCTGAGGATGCCCGAATGGGCGAAAGTGCTCGGCTAGCTAATAAAGAATTGGAGAATGAGTCGCCTGGTTTTTCTCCACCTCACAACCCCAGGATATAAATTCAGTGTTTTACCTTTAATCTCTAACCGGTGGTCGTGGGGTGGGTTAATGGTTACCATCAAATGGACCGTGGATTGTGGTTTCTAAAAGAGACGATCCATGGTCTCTTTCATGGATCAGCTCACCAGAGACGTTGAGTGTAAGTGGAAGGGTGTGTAACTAGAGACCGTTGGGACCACGGACCAGGTTGAAAATTTACAGAAAGTCAGATGATCATACAAAGTGCAAAAAAAAAAAACAGAGAGGAGCATGGAGTCATTGGAAACAGCGTTGCGAAACAACTATTATGAAAAATCCCTGAATTTTTATTTTAAGAGTGAGGTGAGAAAGAAGAGCTTATTCTCCGATTTTTTACTTTTTATGGAAAGGAAGAAGAAAAAGGGTAGCTAAAAATGAGAATGGGGGAGGATTTAGGGAAAAGAGTAAAGAGTTTTGTCTACGTATTGGCGGAGTTTTCCTCCAAAAAAGGGAGACCTGGCAACACTGATTCCAGGCCTTTTCTGGAACTACTGCGTCAGTCCTACCAATAACTAAAGCAGGGTTCACAAGCCTCTGTCTAATGCATTAAATTCGGCAAAACATGAGGGGACTTGTAAGCTCCGCCAATCCGAATGAGGCAGTTCATGGACATTATTTAAAGCAGTGTGTCAACTGATTAGAACGTTTTTAGGAATGCTTATTCGTTGTTGTCAACAATTGCTTTAGACTGCTAGTTTTCGAGAGCTGATCCCTGAAAAAGAATTATTGCTATATTATTTGGGGAGGTGGTCCAATCAACCAGGAAGTGGTAAGGTCAATACAAGTTGTAAAGTAGTGTAGATGGTGTTTGCTGTGAAGTTGAGACATTTTTGTTACTTTCCTCTTCAGAGGTTTTTTTTTTCATTTTTTTACAGGCATTTCATTTTGAAGTTGGTTTAATTTTTTTTTCTTAAAAAGCTTTTTTTAAATGATTTGTTTTAGTACTTTCGCCAGGTAGCCGTGTCAAAATTATTAACTGATGTTACGCTTGTATGTGAAGATCCTCCTTCCGGCAAATTTATGAAGTTAAAGGCTCACAAGTTAATCCTGTCTGGAATGAGTCCATATTTTGCAGTAAGTTGAATCTGTCAAACACCTATTCTTGATAGAAGTAATTTGCCTCTAAAATTGACGTGAAATTACAGATGGATTGATGAACAATTAGATTTTGTAACTACGATTCGATTGAACTTCTTATTTTTAATAAGTTTGATTGGGTGTTGGAATGATCAAAGGTTAATTTAGAAATGATGCAGTTGTGATTTCTTCTTCCAGAAATACTTTGCTACCGATGATGGGAACACTTCAAGTATATTAATACAAGGCATTCCGTACTTCTTCGTTAATCTGTTGCTGGAATTTATGTACTCGGGAGAAATTCAGGTAAGTTGCGTTCAAGTATTCATTTTCTGTCTTCCAACGTAGTATATTTATCTGCATTAACGCGACGTTTGCTTTATAGCTACGAATGAATGTTCTCAAACAATTTTTGGAATATGGAAACCAATTGCACGTTGAAGGCCTTGAAGGAGTCACCTACGCTTCAGTTGTCGGCTCATGTGGCTCGGGCAAGAGAAAAAATAGTTCCGAAGCATCAGAGAATAAGGAAAATTCACGAAAACGTGCTCCAAAGAGTGCAGTCAAATCACCAGTGCTTGAAAATAAATTGAAGGCCAAGACGATCGACCTTGTTGACAGTTCAGACTCCAGCGATTCTGACAGTGGAGAGTCTGTACCAATTTCATCTAGCAAAACTGCATCTGATGAAACATCAACCAAAAACATGGAATCTCAGCCTGAAAAGCCTAGAGAATCTCCTGTTGCCACTGACATTGTATACAGCGTGCCAGATAACAGCCAAAATGAGGACCCTTCACATTCCAGAACACCGACCACTGAAGGAACACTTGTCAGTTCAGAACCTCTAATTAACGCACCGCTGTCAAATGAACAAAAATCGCCAACTTCATGTCGGGGCCAAGTATTCACCAGCAGACTTTCGCTACCTCAAAGATCTGTAAGTATTATTTGGTAAACTTTATCAACTTGCTCACATTATTTGCTTTCTTCATTAAGCAAGAAAATGGCTAAAAGTAATTTTTCTCTGTTCATTTGGCTTTTATTCTTCATTAGAAGTTTTTGTTTCTGGTGGTGTTTGTGGTTTCTTGGTACTTATTAAATTCTAGTAGCAGCTGCGCAGTTTGCTTCCACGTTAACGAAGCTGCATGACGTGTTAAAACTTAATATTTGACGGTACTGTTGAATTTTATTTTTATCACGCAGGAACCACCCGACGTTGTCGATGATGCCCCACCAGAGAATGCAGCAACTAGAGTCTCATCAGAGATTAAAGACGTTCCTTTGACAATAGAGTTTGCCAAAACTGAAGATACTGCCCCGATCAGGCCTGAGGTATTTACAATTGAAATAGTTCAACAGCGATTTTATATATTTACTATATTCACAAGCTTTGTGGTGCTCTGGTTCAGCAATGGTCTCCCACCTGGGGAGTTTTGTGTTCGAATTCCAGCTTGTGAAGGTAGATCAATTTTGATTCTTTGGAAACCGCTATTTGTTGCGTGCGCCTCAGCACAAGTAGAGACCATAAGTTGCCTGGCTCAAGACTAATTCGACGGTTAGGATTGGGATTAGATAATATTCTTGTGTATTATGATACACAGTATTTTGTAAATCAAAGAAATTGTTTGTTCCCTTGTCGTCGCATTTTTTGATGTCCAGGGGTTGTGAGGGGGAGAAAAACCAGGTGACTCATTCTCCGATTCTTTATTGGGCTGGCCGAGCACTTTCGCCCGTTCGGGCATTTTAGGGGCCATAGAGCTTCACGCCATATGGCTTCACGTCGCTCTGTAGATGCCAAAACGGGCGAAAGTGCTCGGCCAGCCAATAAAGAATCAAAGAATGAGTCGCCTGGTTTTTCTCCCCCTCACAACCCCTGGACATCAAATAAAGTGTTGCGATTGAATGATTTGTTCATCTTCCTCTTCAACGCGGCCCAGAATTTGAATCACTCCCATTTTTCCTATCCGGAGAGATTATCTTATAGTGGAAACTTGAAGGGTGAGCCCTCAAATCTTGCTGATTTAAATTGCCGCCAAAAAATTAAAAGTGGTCGTTCGTCGAGAGAGTAGTTCTCACGGTTTCCTTTCCCCTTCCCCAGTTCAGGTGTTATACGCTGGACGAGAGAGTTCCCCGCGTTTTCAATGAAGGCTTATTTTTCTATTGCCATGCTGCAGGGTTTCCAAACCTATTTCCTCCTGGGTACTGCTCCTGTTCCCGTGCGCCAATCAATCATTTCTTGGGTAACTTTGTTTAGGGAAAGAGGAGATGCGAGATTATAAAGAGTATCCTCTGATCAATCAGTAATTGTTCTATCAGCGAATAAACTTGTGTGACGTTGATTTTGTTCTAATTTTAGGGTATTCCACAACGCTCAACAAAGAAGAAATCTAAGATGAGTTCGGTTAAAAACGACACAAATTTCGATAAAAGCTCTGTTGGAATTGAAGAGCAAGTGGAAACTGGGAGTACCTTAGTGAAACCCAAAGCACCCTCTACTGAAGACAAAGCTGACGTTTCAGTGAGTAGCTATAAACCCCACTGAATTTCCTTGCTTTTCTTTGCTTCAAAAGTGATCTAGTTATTTTTTCAACAGGTTATTGAAGATGATGTTGAAATAAAAAAAGGAAGCTCGCAAAACGTAGAAGAAACCAATCAAACGCCAATTGCTCATAAACCTACAGACTGCCTGGAAACTGGAGAATTCCCACCTACTGCACAGACGAAGGCACAAGTTCGTTTTTATTTTATTTTTGGGAATACTTTTCTATTTTCATTTTCATTATCTTTTTGATCCTCACTTATCGATTATCAAGGTTCTCAATTTTAAAGGTATTTTTGGGGGGTTTTGAGGGGGAGAAAATTCATATTTTCTTTTCAGGAAAAAGTGTATTTGGTATTGATTTCTATATATTTTTAGACGCTGAACCGAATGAGACCATCGCTGGGTCGATACAGTGTTGCCAAGTTTCCCCTTTTTGGGAGAAAACTCCCCTAAAACCAACGCAAAATAACTCTTTCCCCTAAATCCTCCCCCCAATCCCTTTTTTTTATTCGCTGTTTTTCTTGTAAAATGTTGAGCAATAATTTTCATGTATGCAATTTGAGTATCCCAACCATAAGGCGAATAATGCAGATAATCTTCTTAAATCATTATTGAAGCAACGGAATAATAAACCACTGTACTATCGTTCGCAGGGTTTTTTTCTCGATATTTATTGTTTGCTGTCGTTCAGCCCCTATATGGCTGATCATATTTGAAATGGTAACTATCCAGATGATCCCATCATTTTTTCATCGAATCCATCCATAATTACGGCCCCAGATTGAAAGAAATTCCGGAAAACGTGATTTTTGCAATAACTTAGCGAGCTCATAACTTCTAGAAAAATTATTATAGTCAATATTATGACTCATAGTTAATGCATTCGCATGACCGTATTCTTTACTTCTCAGTTGAGTTTGTTGATTACAGCCTTGGTTTATTGGTGCATACCTCATTGTTTTTATGTCAAAGACGTTCTTGACTTTATCGGCTCGTGAATCTGATCCACTTGCAACTTTTTAAAACTTTCGTGCTTTTATGTGCGTCAGATGAAACGGCCTGGTAGAAAGCGCGCAAAAGTTAGCTATTCCGACCAAGGGAACGTCGGTGGTAAATCAAGTTTGCGTGCCGAAGGTGCAATGCCAGCTGCTGCTGAGATATCTGCACCATCTGAAGGAGAAACTCCACAAACCACGGTGAACTATCTCACACTACTTTTCTCCTACTTAGCTAATTGTTGTCGCCCATTTTGACCATCATAAGGACTAAGATCAATAAAATTATTCTGTTGAATATAGAATAAGATCCAGCGCGTCGTGAAGAAACGAGTGGGGAAAAAATCAAAACAAAGTCGCAGGATAATGGACGGTGATTCGAGACCATCGACCAACCAGAATCTTCCTGCTGTTTCTGACGGCGGAACTGATACTGAGAAAACTGTAAGTAGTAATTATCAAACGCTTCCCTTGTAATTCTTGAGTATTCTTTGCTATTTACATTTCTATTTATTATTATTATTTTTTTTTTTTTTGCCATCTTCAGACACCCAATCAAGAATCCTCTCCTTCGAATGTAAGCAGCTCAGACAATTGTCAAGCTCCGTCAGCGACGTCCCCTGCAGCGGTTACTGATGAAGTTGATCCCAAAAATGAAGCTCAGGTTGGTAGTTCTGTCTCCATGGTTCCCAACTTGGATCGATGTTCCACTGAATTTCAGGGGATCCTTTTTTTATTTGTGTTGTACTTCAGTTTGAAACTGATTTTATAGGGCACTCCGAATGATGGCTTGGTCGATGCTGCGGATTCATATACCTCACCTAAGAGGGCCAGAACTGTCAAGAAGCGTGAGTATTTTGCTAGAATTGCTGTAGTTGTGATAATAGTAATTTTACAAATAGTTGTCAATTACTTAGTGGTTCATAAACCTTCCATAACTGTCAAAGTACACTGATTTTCTAACCAATACCCTCCTGCCCCAATTATACTTATTCTTTCTACCATTATCCAAATGATATTACTCTTTCTTGTCGTCCCACTTTTCGATGTCCGTGGATTGCAAGGTGGAGAGAAACTAGGCGACTTATTTGCCGATTGTTTATTTTCTGGCCGACTACAAATGATTTTAATCGGTTAAAACATTTTAAAAACGCTGGAATGATTGTACAACGGTTTATTATTCCTTTGCTTCGATAATAATATAAAAAGACCATCCATTCACGATAATGACTTGTCCAAACATTTCTGAACGTTTCCACCTAACAACAGATTAATAACTTTAAGGAAAAACTCCGCACCAACAATTGTAATTTCAACTGTTTCTATTTTTCTTAATTTTCAAATTAAAGGCTAAATTTTTCGCCTGACAGTACAGTTGAAGAGAGTGTTAGACGTGCATTCCGACGAGTACGATTGTTATAGCTAAGAATTCTTGACTTATTTCTGCCCAATTTCTGAAAATCTCCCAAATTTACACAAAAGCTGCGATAACTCGAAAACTAATACAGCTATCGACCCCGCAAAAGTCTCATTCGATTCAGCGTCCAAAAAGCTATAGAAATTGTTCCGACTACACCTTTTTCTGGAAAACGTTGGAAAGTACTAATTTTCTCCCCCTCATAACCCCAAAAAATACCCTTAAATTGAGGTAGCGATTTGGTTGAAGAATTGAGCCATTGCCAAGCTGGGATTGATTTATGGGGAAATTTTCTAGAATTTAGCTTTTATTGTCTTGTCAGAAAAGCGTTGATGGCGGACGGACAGATTTTTTTTATTGGATATTGGATTCGGCAAGCCTTAAAATGTAAAGCATCCAACTTTTTAAAGGGGAGGGGTATAAAAAAATTTTCCTAGGCGATTAAAAGCAGACACCATATTGGTTAGGTTTTCCTTATCGACGACTCAAACATGGAAATAGTGTGCTACCTGACCATTACTTTAAAACACACAACTGGTTTTTGAAATCAGTTGCATTTCCAGGAAGAGCGTTTTTAATTAGAATCTCTTTGTGCCATATATATTCAACGATTTCTGTCATTTCAGCTGCCCGTTTGCTCGACAACAACTTCATTAAGGACGATAGCAGCAAGTTCCCAAAGAAACGTAAATCCAACCCTTATTTTGCGTTCAGTGCTGAAACAAAACCAGTACTACGAGAACAATTTCCAGGTTTGCATTTGGCATTTTACTAAATTTACATTTTTTTTTACTTTTAACTGTTGTATAGTTTGAATCACACACAGCACTTCCACCTTATGCGGTTTTGTTCACTTTTTTGACGTTTACGTTATTCTTGAATGACCCTTGATTCCCCCTTCACGGCTGGTTATTCATTTTTGGGTGTCGTTGATATATAAAAAAAATTAAAATGATCCCATTTGACATAATTTGGCTGGTTTTGTTAGGTATTTGGCTTGAATCGTGCGTTTTTTTATTTTGGGGTCTCTCGGCTTGTTTTTCAATTACAATTGTAGAGACTTTGCAGCCTTCGTCTGAGTTTCGTGATTTTATAATCCATTATACCTGTTACCGACTATAACATGGAAGTACGGTGATCTATACACACCACTGGTTTCAATCGTGAGCTACTGAATAATGATAAAAATGAAGCGTCATGTCAATGTTTATTTTGTTTTAGAGGAATCGCTCGGACAAATTATGAGGCGAGTATCATTGATGTGGAACGACCTTGATCCGTACACGAAGTCCAAATACCAGAATGAGGATTAATAGTTTTCTCCTCGATCTGCGATGACATTTACTGCGGGAGACTGATTCTGTGTTTTTCTAATTTTCTTCAATTTGAAGGAAGAACTAATTTCGCGCTGTTTCCATCCATGAGGTTTGCGATTAAATGTGTCTTTGATTGACTGTTCTCATTGTTCCTACGAATTTCTAAACTTTGCTTGTATGGTGATGGCGAATCTGCTGTCTCATTCGCACCTGAGGAAGCTAGTAAGCAAAAAAGCTGTACAACGCTATCAAAGTTGAATGTAATTCATTTTTCACACAAGGCAACTATAGATACAAAATGTTTCAACAGGTAAAAATTAGCTATAAAAATCTGTTCGATTGTACTCAAATAATTATACATGTTTGTCGACTAGCGTTTCATTTTATGACCATAGGAAGACCTCGAGCAATCAGAGCAGCTCCATTAGAGAAAATTGACACGGACTCTCTAGCGTATTTCAAGGCCCGCAGCAATTCAGGTTCTCGGACGAATTCGGCGTTTCTCGAATCTAGAAAAATGAGGGAAAAAGAATCATTCATATATCACTGATTTTAGAAAGGAAAGTGCAAATACACCAAGATTTCTGACCATTAATTGCTACATGGTGAAGTCACTTATTTCGTGAGTTGGAAGGAATAATCTTCAAGGAATGCGATGAAATATTAATCTCAAAAACATCCATGGTTTCAGGATTTGAACCCCTAAAATTCGCAGACGGTAGCGACGAAGTGGATAGATAATCCAGCCGCCCCACTAGATATAGGAATCGTGCATTCCCGATTGTAGAATGTTGGCACCACTGAAGTTGTGTCCCCTGCGAGAGGCTTAGTGTGGTTATGATTATGAGCGCGGTAGTTGTCTGTCGGTTATATTGTAATAAAGATATTTAATCTTCTTTTTCTTGTCGTATTTCTTGATGTCCATTGGGTGTGAGGGGGAGAAAAACCAGGCGAGTGGGCTTTACAGCAATGAGCCAGTGCGGTCTGGTTCCCTACTGACCAAACACAAACACTCTTATAACTAACGACAATGGATGGAACACGTTGAGCCATTTGGACCACATCTGAGCCCAATTAAACCTGAGAGCCCAATCAAGTTTGATGTATATTTTAACCAAACATTGCTTCATATTAATTATTTGTGCCGCAAACAGTACTTTGTTGAAAGCAAATTTCATTGGATTTATTTTTTGAAAAAATTTATTGGAGCGTTTTTGAATTTTTGTGTCTCCTTGCTATAAAAACTACCCACTTTCGTGAAACTTGTTTTGAATAGTTTGGATCACACACAGTACTTCCGCCGTGTGTTTCCCCCACCATTATTACGATTTTTTACGTCATTTTCAATTGATGCTTCACAGCTGGTTAATATTTTTTGGTGTCGTTGCTATACAAATGATCCCATTTTACAAAACTTGGCGTGTAGCGTTGGGCTCACATACTACACTTCCACATTATTAATCTAGTTCGTGCGTTTTTCTATTTTTGGAGGTCTCCTGGCTAGTTTTTCAAGAACAGTTCCCAAAACTAACGTTGCAGCCTTCGCACCAGTTTCTTAACATTTATACCTACAGCCGACTCAAACATGGAAATACTGTGACCTATGCAAACCACTGGTTTTATTAGTAGGAACAATTAGAAAGGTAAGTAGTGAATCAAGAAGCATCTAGTAAATTTCAATAAAGAAGAATACATCCAATAGTTCACAGTATTGTGAGTGTAAAACTGCAATGGGAAAGGGAGTATGAATAAAATCGAATGCTTCAAACGAATAAATTATATCTATACACTCACTATTGATTGGCGTTGTAGACATTAGACGGTTCACCAATTCGATAGTCATTGCGTCTGAATCTTTATTCGTTATGGCCCACAACATTCCAACAGTACAGCCGCTAGAACGTTTGATTGAACCAAAATTAGTCTTACTAAAATGCATCTAGAAGAGGGAGAAAAACCAAGCGACTCATTCTCCTATTCTTTATTGGCTGGCCGAGCACTTTCGCCCGTTCGGGCAGCCAATAAGGAAGCGGAGAATGAGTCGCCTGGTTTTTCTCCCTCTCACAACGCACGGACATTAATTTCTTTATGGTTCTCAACTGATCAGGATAGAGGTCAAAGCAGAGCCAGATATTTATATCCTTTGCCGAGCTTTCAGAATAATTTATTTCTTTCCTCAGGGCTTGGAGATCATCATGGTGCCAAGCTCCAAGCACGGAGAAGGAGATATCTGGCTTTGCATTGACCTCTATCATGATCAGTTGACAACAATGAATTCCTGAGGGTCGATCTTCTTTTCCAATTAATTGCTTTGGTTGAACAATAATAGCACAAAGTTTATAATGAACTGTAACTTACCTGCCAGCAGCGATGTAGTTCAAAACATGTCCGGTCATCTGGATTTCACCACCTAGATCAACTAAAGCACCGCTGGAGCACCCAAACAGAAACTGTATAGATGGCCCCATATCAAGCTTAAGGATTGATCCTTTCTGCAAATATTGGCTACCACTTCCATGTCCGCAATACCTAAAAATGCAATGAAGTTGATTATAGAGCGCCTTGAAAAGTCAAATTCTTGATTAATTCGGATGAGAGCTATCAGCTGAACAAACGATTTTTTACGTATACAAATTAAATCCAGGCACTTACACCGGTCAATTGACGAACTTACGTGAAGATTTTATACTTCTGGAAGGCGTCCATCAGCTGATCGGAAGTTGGAGGTTGGTTGACAACGCCTACCCAAGATGGAAATCGTTTTTTGAAAAACTCCAACAAAGATTCAGAATTCAAATCATTGTCGGGATTAACAACGTAGAAGCAAACTTGGTTCTCTTCTATCTCCCTTGAAAAGATAAAAACCGAATATTTTAACTGATTAAAAATAGGATCGCTGCTCATGAATCCAGTGTTCTTGTTGTACCTGTCGTGGAATAACAAGGATAAATAAGTCTTCTACAAAATCAAATCGAATAATCGGGGCCAACATTCGAGATGTGAATCGACAGTTTCATTATGTCCGGTGATTGTTAGGGGGGGAACCAGGTGACTCATTCTCCGGGGCTATTGACCCTATGGCTCCACGTCGCCCTGAAGATGCCCGAATGGGCGAAAGTGCTCGGCCAACCAATAAAGAATCGGAGAATGAGTTGCCTGGTTTTTCTCCCCCTCACAACCCCCGGACATCAAGAAATGTGACGAGAAGGAAAATACAGTTTCATGTTGCCTAGCAACCGGCTGATCGCAATGTTGCTGGAGAAGCGATCAGCTGTCCAAAACTAAAGAAAGCAACTTGAATTTTTACCCCGGGCCTGTGCAAAGGGTAAGTGAAAAAAAAACACCCGTCGTTTAAGTAATATACTACACCATTCACTTACACAAGGCCACGTTTGATGTTGGGCTGGTGGAGTCGAAAACCATAATGAATAAAATGCACTGACGGCATGCGGCAGTATGGATGGTTTTTCATAAACGTTGAACTTTCCCAAGGTATTGCGTCAAGATGCTGAAACCCATGAACAATATAGGACTACCTAGACTATAATATTAATTTATGGAAAAGCTTGAAAACAAAGTCATTCATGGACCGGTTCGGCAGTGTTGTATTGATACGGCCATTAATGAGGTCATCTTAAGGTAAGAAGTGGAGTTTAATACTGGATAGATAGATATGTTATTTGCTGTCACACAAAGTATAGCAATGGTTGGAAAAGCAGGACAAATTTTTTGTAGAAGAAATAAAATCAAAATTAAGTCGCGATCCCGGCTTGTAGAACCAGTATGTACCAATTGAGGAAGTGGTTTGGCTAAAGAATTGAGCCATTGTCAGACCAAGGATGATTTTTGTTGAAAATGTCAAGCATTTACCTATTATAGTTTGTTATTATTGAATAATAAACCAAAAAGGTACAAAATTATAATATAGAACTTACATCGTCCAAGACAAGAATAACTGGGTGTAGTTTGGTAGTGGCGAGTTGCGAGTAACATGTTCGTATATTGAGAATCTCTTCGTACAATGAAGTGACCAGAGATTCGTCGTTGAAAATTTGCCTAATGCCGATCTCAATTTCTTCCTCGCTTAAATGTGGCGACCCTTGGGCGATTAAATTGAGCAGGTAACGCTGACGATTTGAAAATCTGGAATATATCAGGTGATTCTATGGCAGGTTTTGACTAAAATAGACATCATGAAAAATAACAGATATTTAAATAATTTCAATTGTCCAATGAACATACTCTGTGGTAGCTGATTTCTTCACAACACGCTCAAGCCGCATTCGAATTTCATATTCAAGATCAGAGTCAACCATTCTGCCCAAAAGTGCTACACGCCATTCTTTAAAGCAAGCCGTGGCGAGATCCATGCAATAATTCTGAGAACATACCAAAGTTCATTACTACTTTGTAAATCTCGGTTGATCGACTTCAGGAAGTGAAAAACCACGCCATTTGTTTTTTAGTTTAAATAGGCGAAAATCAAGGCAACTTCATCTCTGATCTTCTGACCCCCGTGCCATTAGTCACTGCCATGTTAGTAATGACATACCCTGCAATAAACTTTGGCAAATCACGAAGCGAGATAAATAGCAAAATTCTGAGAACCAGTGGCCATTGGTACAACTAGACATATGATTAAAATTCAGCCGAATTTAAAAACAATTCTACTGACGATTGAACATCTTTGAATAATACCAACTTCAGCAAGCTCTGACGCTTCTTTCCTCGTTTGTACAATAAAACTTCCAAGCCCCTTCGAATTTTTCCATTTTGTTTTGACTTCGTAGAAGACAGTGGTTGGATCATTTTTGTAGTCGCCGGGCCAAGAACAATCCAAACACACAGGGAGATCTGATCTAAAAAGGTGTAAGACTCCTGTAAAATTCGCCACAACAAGCCAAATCGGTAAATAGTATTTCTAAAAAGAGTATCGAGCTCACGTGGTGGAACCGCAGGGTAATCTGACAAGGTGGAAGCGTTGGAGTCCAGCAGCTTTGCTAGCTGGCCTTGGGTAAAAGGTTTCATTGGCATCGTATTCACGTGTAAGTTGAACAATTGTCCATTCTGCAATCACAAAAGAACGGATCTCTTTCAATCATACGAGAGATCGTACAAGAGATCCCAGGATTTGAGAATTTCAATCCAATGTGGAGATTGCATCGAGCTTTTTTTCTCATTTTCTAAAGTACACGCCAGGCGGAAAACTAAATTATGGCTCAAAGACCATAAATAGCATTAGTAATAATCACAGATTCTGATGGAATTGTCAAGTTTGGAAAATGGCTCGAACCATGTTGTCTTTATCAGCAGTTCTCTAGCCCCGGGGACAGGACAGCAATGCGGTTTGTTGGATAGGATAAGGTGAATGCTCTGTGAGGTGAGACTGGGATTGTGGTATCAGCAGTTTTCCTCTATTTTGCACTCCTTTTCAAAAGTGCCTCTCCTAACTTGATTACTCCTCCAATTTCGGTTGATCATTCAATAATAAAACATCGTAATTGCTCGAAAAAAATTCTAACCCCTCTCAAAATATGATTTTTCACATTTCAACATGTGTATGATCCTAGTACCGAATAAAACATTTCTGTCTGTACGCCGACACTTTTCTCGCAAAACTATAGTCTCATAATTGCAATTCTCACCAAAAATCACTTCTGGACTGACAATGTCCCGATTCTTTAGCCAAATCGCCTTTAGCCATAACCTTAAGGGTATTTTGGGGTTTCAAGAGGGATTAGTATTTTTTATTTTATTTATTTATTTTTCTTTATTTATTTATTAATTTTTTTTCGAACAAAAATGTCTTTGGTATCAATTTCCATTGATTTTTTTGACGCTGAATCGAATGAGACCTTAACGGATATTTGTAATGGTTTCAGGTTACCCAGGCTTTTATGTGGCAAGTTCAAATTTTGAGAAATTTGACAAGGTGGCATAACTTGAGTCGAACACTCTCTTAAGCTGTATCGTTTTGCGCCTAATTTAAATTTTTATAAGATGTTGAAGAAAAATGAAAATGGTTAAAATTGGCTACAGCCCTTATTTTTACGCGACGAGAAGGAAAAGAAGATTTTTTTGTTTTAATTCCGAAGGAAAATTTTACAGTGGTTTTTGGGATACATAATAATTATTAATAATCGAGTTGGTAAAAAAAAAATCTATGCAAATTACCAATTTCTAGTACTTCTCAGGTAACTACCAAGGATACGGAGGAATCAAATGACTGAAACTCACCAGACGGCATCTCTTTCAGCCTTTGAAGGAGTCCTTCGGATTTCAAATTTGCAAAGCTCCCCAACTGGAATGATAGACAGTTGGCAGCTCCTCTGTAAAAATATGAAATCGTTGACGCCTTAGGATTGGGAGTTGGTAAGCAAGCATTGTATACTGAGTGAGAAGAGTTATCCAGCAAAATATGAGGGACAATAATAACTTTCTAACGTTTCTAACTTTTCTAACCCTTAATTGCATTGACACACACGCTTGTAAAAATTATGCTCTGAAGCTATAGAAATATAATAAACATGATCGACACAGAACTAATTTTACTCTCGCCCTATAAGCTCAGTTGATGAGCGACTGGATGAACAATACAAAACGTCAATAATTACTGAATAACCGAGTTTTTCCCAGGACCGCTTTGGGCGAGCTAGCATAAAATATAATTTAATGCTCAAATAAAAGAAATTGCTAATTATAGATGTACGCCTTAAAATTTCTTAAGGAAAGTTTATGTAAAATTTTGGCGTTTTCCGAAACCACGTTTTTCCGCAGTTGATCGCGATTTTCTCGAAAAATTCTCACAAGGCGATAAGATTTTATGAGCGCATTTTGTTCATGGATGAATTCTTTAAACGAAAAAGTACAAGAATTTGTTCGTTGATTGATTTTTGCCGGAGCTAGAGCGGCCCGAAGAGAAGGTCAAAAATCCTTGTGTATACGATTGATTGAGAAACTGGAAATAAGTAGCCAAATTTTGATCATAGAGTCGCTAAATAGAAAGAACTTCATCGGCTGGAAAAGTCTTATTTGTTAGGCCTTCATTAAAGTTTTATTGCACTTTAAATTTTATGACCCGGATTTTCACGTTTTTTTGCCGATTATTTTTAATTGATTCTAAATTAAATTTTCTCAACTTGCTTACACAGCATCTATTTTTTCAAAATTCGCGAACGTGGTGAAAAAAATTCCTAAGTTGAAACTCCAACAGTATGAAAATCGAAAAAATATTATTAATCTTTAGAATTTGATTGTTTTCACTTTAAATTCGGATTCTACGTCTAATTTCATGTAGGAATCATCA
This sequence comes from Tupiocoris notatus, assembly GCA_037159825.1. NCBI lineage: Eukaryota > Metazoa > Arthropoda > Insecta > Hemiptera > Miridae > Tupiocoris > Tupiocoris notatus. The sequence goes on along the minus strand of JASJUZ010000603.1, from coordinate 67,844 downwards.
ATTAATCAAATTTGAACAGTACTGTAAGTGTTTGCAACGAATTTTCAAAGTTGAAAAACATACAAGTAGTGTAATATGACAAACTAAAAGTCAAATTTCCGTAGTTTTGACGTCAAATTCGGATTCAGCGTTAAATTTCCTATAAAAATAGCTTTCAAATTCGCTTGAAAACGAAAATTTTTATTTTACACTCTTACCGCTGCCAGCGGTGAAAAACTCGATTTACGGGAAATAATTTCTGTGGCGCTGTTCAAATGTTTTTCACCAAATTTTTTGCTATGTACGTGTGTAAGGCGTTCAAATGAAGACTCCTGCATGATAAAACAATTGATTCACATGAATTTTGACCCCGAAAATCACGGTTTAAGGTCGATTTTCGTGAGTTTAAAAACTGATTTTTTTGGACCACTTGCAGATTTTTCTGAAAATTGAAAAAAATAACAAAAATACATCGTGACACGACACAACTTTCCTGAAAATTTCAGATTTTTATCATTATCGAGAGAGGAGTAAAAAATCGTTAACTGATCGGTTAAAAAAAATCGCAGGGGTACCCCTTGGATTTTTCGCAAGAAATTTTTTGAAGTAGATTCCGCTCAAATTCAGCATAATTATAGTTGATGATGTGTATACGAATAATATATGCTTCATTCTTTGTTTCTTTCGCACTAAATGGATGAAAAGAACGTTTGAAGTTTAAAAATGTGATCTTTTCGTGTATATTGAGCAATATTGTGGAATATCGCATAAACGGTTGAAAAATGGATAGGTACATTACATGGGGAAAATGTGGACAGTTAAATTACCTATCTTTTGGCATATTCAAACATCTGAATTGACGTATTTTCGTTTAAGTTATCCTCTGTGCAAGTTACAAATCTTGGAAAACTAAAAGTTGTCATGTCTACCTGGGGTAAAACTTTGCGCCAGTTGAAAAACCTAATACTTTATAATACTAAGTACAATGCAATACACACCACCTACATTCCAAATTGTAGCAACTATACTAATAATACTATCTACAGATTCCCACTCTCCATACACAAATAATTTTAACTATATTGATATATAGTAGTGACAAGGATAACAGCCCCTAGTTTTTAAAAATGTCAGGATAATCTTATGATGGTTACCTACGTTTCACGTTTTCCCTGATCGCACTGTTCATCATGCAACTGGCGTAACACTTCTTGGCGAAGACTGATCCCATGGGCCTCGCTAAGATGGTAGATCGCCTCTATTTCTTTGTCTCTACTGTGCATGTCCAAACACAGCCGGGCGCATTGTTTTCTTATGGCTGGAAAAGGACAAACATACCTATCAACGCTAAGCATGAACTCACAATAACACGGGTACAAATAATTTCAGCGGGCTGCAAATTGGAAAGACTATCAGCTGTTTGAAATTAGTTTTTACCAACGAAATAAGGGATTCAAAGAGAGGTCTTCCAATTGTTGTTCCACCATCATTAAGCTGGCAGCCATTTTCCCCCTAAAAATGCTTCCTAGTCAGTGGCGATCAATTATCAATACGTCTGAATGAAAAAGAGCTGTTAGTAGCTCTTGAGACTTTGCGCTACATCTGATTTGACTGAAAATTTTATCCTTGTCAGAATAGATAATAATTTTTGCTTTTCATGGTGTCCGGAACGTGAGTCTAGTTTAGTTTTCTAAGCGAACGTTAGATGATGCAAACCAGGTCTGGCCAATTCCAGTAAATGCGCTCGAGATCAAGAACAAACCACTACATAAACTGCTAAAATGTGAGTTTAAGGCCTTTTTCCTCTAACCTTCTCCCAGAAATTTCGAGTAACCCTACCAATTCAGGGCTAGTTAACATCACAAGAGTAAATTATTTATTTATAGTATTTCAGGTATCTGTAACATACAAACAAGATCAGGAGCACTGGTGGTTTCAGGTACAATGATACTGAGCCATTCTTCGCGAGCCTTCAGCATTTCTTCAAGACCCATGATTCAAATAGAACCTGTGAAATACCAAGAGAAGTACAAATTTATAGGAATACAATTTGGACCGCAGGAAAATTTTCAAAATCAACCACTGGCGTTTTTTTTTGACTGATGAATTTTCATTATTAACAATCAGAGATATCAATTATTTCCTTACTTCAACTGACGGCTGATATCATAATCAGATTATTACAAAGCAGTTCAGATTATTAGGTTAGAGTCAGTTAAAGCAAGCTAACTTTCAAGTACTGGCCTAAGAACGACAATAAATCCTCCTAGCTACTCAGTCAAGTGCTGCACCGACGTGCTCTTCTTCCTTTTAGCCCTTGGCACTTAGTTCAGCCGAACAACTCTCGAGCACGCAGCTAATTTAATTTCAACTGATAAGAAAGTTTTACGCATTTTTTTTTTTTAACTCAACACTTTTTTCACGTTATTAAAAAAGCTACATCATTGACATTTACACCAAAAATCAATCTTGGTCTGACGATAGCCAATTCCTTAGCCAAATCGCAACATATAGTATTTTTGGCGTTTTAAAAAGGAAAAATTCGTATTTTTTATGGTTTTTTGGACAAAGGTGTGTTAGGTCTTCCCATAGATTTTTGGACGCTGAATCGAACGAGACTATAACGGAGTTGATAGCGTTATTGGTTCTCAAGTTATCACAGCTTTTGTGTGCGAATTCGGTATTCTGAAAAATTTGGCAAGATGGCATAACTCGAGACATCCCAGAGCTATGAAAAACGTTCTATACTCGTAGCAATACAGTTCAAACACTCCCTTAATTCGTATCGTTGGGCGAATAATATACATTTTAATTAGATAGTTAAGAACGATAAAAATTATTAAAATTACGACAGTTGCTAAGGAGTTTCTCGTTATCCGTTAAATGGAAACGTTCACAAATTGTCGGGATAGCTACTAACACAAGTGCATGACAAAGGAATAATGAACTACTCGATGATCTTTTGTAGCGTTTTTTTTTTCTTCGAATTTTTTCCTAGATTTTTCAACAACGTTGTATGGTAGTCAATGTCCATAGATTTACAGACGCTGAAATAATTGAGATCGTAACGGGTTTGATAGCTTTAATGGTTCTCGAGTTATCGCAGTTTTTGTATGGCAAATGCGAGATTTTGAAATTTGGCAAGATGGTATAACAGCTATGAAAATCGTTCTATACTAGTTGGAATGCTCGTCGAACACCAGTAGGAAAATATTTTAAATTGGATTTTTTCTTCCTGAACCCTTAAAAATCCTGACATGGTAAAGGAGGTGGAACCTGAACGATAAATTACCTCAGATAAGAGCATTTATGTATTATAAACGATCCCAACATGAAAGAAGTCCAGAAGAACTGAGAAGAGTTCAGTGATTTTTCAAGGCAAAAGCTCAAATTCCAAACAATAGAAAATACTGATTTTAGTGCGAATTAATTAAAAACTAAACACGTACTAGGTACTTACTAATGAAATAAAACTCGAAACTCTCCACTTTTCACTCTTCGTCTTCAGGCACGGAGCGGAGAGAGACTTCAGGGAATCGGAGGGAACTTCAAATGATAAGAGATAAGCTCTACAATTAGTGTCCCGACTAAGTTGGACATAAATAAAATCTAATTTTAGATAGAATAATCGAATCATTTGTTTCCTTGTCTTAAGAGATGATTAAGTACTATTTTATTGAAGTCAAAGTTGCAGATAAATGGGCGCATTTATTTAACTTTTCAGTTTCCTACAAGTTTTACCAATATTTTCGTTTCGGTAATTGATACCCTATAATTGACAATAAAAAACGAGGGTTGACACAGAAAAATGTGAATTAAATAAAACTAAATGTTTTATCACTAACGGGCATCAACTTCTTTAATTCACTCAAAATTGATATACTATCGATCGTGTACTTAAATAATCGATTTATTTCTACTAAACAATCGATCTTTGTTGCTCTATGCACCATTCCCACGCAACAACTTCGATGCACAACAAACGTGGCGCCAACTTCAAGGAAACATCGAATGTAAGTACATGATGTACATTGTTCCAAATTTTCCAATTTTTTCCAATTTCGAGTTCATCTTCTTCGTTCATCTTTCGCTCGCCTGATTACTTCACTTCGCGCAATCCTGTTTGTTGACAACTGAACCCGAGAACCGCCTTATCAGAACGCGAGATACGAAAGTGTACACATAGGCTATGAGCGTAATTATCACGAGTTGAGTGTATTTGGTGAGCTTGTTGACCGCGTGCTTATAGTTTCCCCGGCTGGATTTATTGCTACTGTTTTCAATCGGCGACTTTCCATCCTACATGCGAACGCTGAAGTGATAACGTCGGATAGGAAAACGATAGTGGAACACGGGAACTAAGAAACCGAAGAAGTTCGATAACGGACGAATCATTTCAAAGGTAATTCGCCTCGATCTGTTGAAAGAACTTTTGAAAGTGAACTGTTCAAAGATAGTTTGAAATCTATAGGCGCTGACCGATTCCGAAAATAATCTGGTTTTTATCTGTCTGAAGTAACGAGTTCGCCTTAGCTCGGAAGACTCGAAGACTAATTGTTCAAAGTTACTTCGACCGACCTGTTGAGAGACGTCTGAACGACTAGCTGCGAAGCCACAGAACATTTCAAAGGTAATTGAAGAACTTATGAAAATCGATTGTTGAAAGAAATTTTGAAAGGTTTGTACTGAAAGAATTTCGAGAATTGACAACTAATCTCAAAAGATTCGTCTCGATCTGTTGGAAAATGTGGACCAAGTATCGCGCTGTTGTCGGCATCGGTATAACTGTTGGAACTGGCTTCGGCATCGTCCTTGCTCATCGCGATGTTGCTTACGCTGCGCAGGCATACCCAGCTCAAAGACCGTCAGAGCAATTCGGTACCTGGGACGACAATTGGGACCGCCGAGCTCATTTGAAGCGCCCTAAACGTGAGACGGAGAAACAAGATAAGGATGAGGGCAAGTGTTCGAAGGCGTCTAGACACATTATCCTCATCCGTCATGGACAATACAATTTAGATGGAGCCTCCGACAAAGAGCGTGTTCTTACGTCCCTTGGCCGCGAGCAAGCAGAAGCCGTCGGGCGACGTTTGCGCACCCTGAATTTCCCCTACGATGCGCTGATAAACTCTACGATGACTCGCGCTCAGCAAACGGCCGAAATCATCATGGGCGTGCTGAACGAAGGTGGCTCGAAACAACTTCAGCGAAGCGAGGAGCACATGTTAGAAGAAGGATCACCTGCTCTACCAGAGCCACGATCGTCCCACTACCGCAAAGCTGAGCATCATACGTTCCGCGACGGTGCTCGTATTGAGGCTGCTTTTCGCACGCTATTCTACAGACCTGATCCATCTGTCACCAAAGATTCGTACGAGGTCGTCGTTTGTCACGCTAACGTCATCCGTTATTTTGTCTGCCGTGCGCTCCAGTTCCCACCAGAAGGTTGGCTACGTTTCTCACTGAAACACTGTTCCATCACATGGATCACGATTCATGGCAGTGGCTCTGTCTATGTGCGCAGCGTCGGCGACGCCGGTTTTCTCCCCCCTGAAAAACTTACAACGTCTTGATCCGCTTCAGCCGCACCATCAACCTGAATTGGAGAATTTCCCGCAGCTTTAACCTAACATCCGTCCGAAAATCGTGTTCTCCAATTTTTTTACCCTTTAATTCATCAAAATCATCGCACCGTCCAACTCCATTGCGTACACGTCTATAGGACCGTTCAACCATTTTTATATCATGATTCAGCGGCTAAAAAACGAATATTTCTTAAGTGATTAGTGATTAATCTTAGCGTCGTCGCGATTTTCCGAACCACCAAAAACCAGAGACAACCTGTTTGATCTGATATAATCCTGGGCTGACTTGGGCTTCTGTCAGAGTTCATCACACCCAATACCTTGAACCGCTCTTCAAATGAATGATCACCTTCAGAATGCCTCCTACTGATCATCAATCAACGGTCGGACTTTGATACCAACTTGTTCAATTCGAGAAATAAAATATTAAATGTAATTATCCTCAGTATTGTAATGATCAAATATAATATAACCCATCGATTATAGAAATGTTTAACAGAAAAATTTGTTTTGATTTAGCTTCTCCTAATGAGTTTATGATGTTCTGGGCATAGTTGTAAGGTGGAAATTAACCTCAACGATATCTATTGAGCTTTCAAAAGAATTTCGGAGCTGGGTAATCTTGAGCAGACTTTCATGTTAGTTTGCAAAACATTGACGCATAGATACTTTTGCCGAGGATTTTTCTGCAGCACATTGCGGGCAGTTTTGGAAGTAGAAACACAAACTATTTTCCGGAATTGAGGAGTTACCTATCAAGTGTGAACATCCCGTTGTTCAAAAATGTTCAGGAGGGGAGCAAAAGTATTCCGTCAATAGTAAACAAGTTTTTGTGTGTTATCTGGGTACAATATTAAGCAGAAATATTTAATACTTCTATAAAATTAAAAACACGCTAATCATTTCCCATCTATTGTCAAATTCAAGTACTTGAAGCAACTAATATGTTGTAGAGGGGGAGAAAAACCAGGCGACTTATTCTCCAGATTTTTAATGGCTGGCCGAGCACTTTAGCCCATTTGGGCATCTTCAGGGCGGCGTGGAACCATGAGGTCCACATGCTGTGCTCGGCCAGCCATTAAAAATCTGGAGAATAAGTCGTCTGGTTTTTCTCCCCCTCTACAACAAAAAAATGCGACGACTACCAAATGAAGAACTAATATGTTGTATGCGTTCATTATTATTATTCTGATTATAGTAGATCTTGTGATTCCTCGTACATTATTTACCTCCATCAAATAGAACAAACGTAGGGTAAGCAATACAATGTCCCCTTCCATTTCAGTGATGGGGGGGGGGCACGTGCCCTGGCAGGTAAAAGTTTCAAGCTATCTAATTTGTGTGGTCGCAGGTAGAAGGAAGTCAAGATGGTATTGCTTAGTCCTGAAGAGAAAATCTACATTGTACATGGAGTTGAGCATGACGTACGGGTTGATGGCCGATCGCGGATCCAATACAGACCTATCGAAGTTGAAACTGACGTCATCCCCCCTGCGATGGGCTCAGCTCGTGTTCGCATAGGCAACACTGACGTTACGGCAGCAATTAAGGCTAATCTCTTTACACCACCAATTGATAAACCAGCTGAAGGAAGCATGGAGATACTGGTGCATTTCTCCGCAATCAACGATCCTGAGTGCGAAGGGCGAACCAGCGAGCAGCTAAGAGACGAGTATACGCATATTTTCAACAAGCTCTACTCCACAGTCAAGTTTAAAGATTGGTGCATTCTTAAAGGTATTGATTAACGGATATTTTCAGTGATTTAATGGGGTGCATGATTTATGGGCGAGGAGTAGAGGGTAGAGAATAATAGCGACTTGTTTTTCTTCTCTTGCCTAGCGCTTCTGCCCATTGTGGCTCCATTATTTTTCTTGAAACCAGGTTTCTACAGTTCATGGAGACCTAATGATTCTAAGAAATGCTGATGATCCATAATAGGCAGAAGAGCATGGCAAGGAATGAAATTAGTGGCGAGTATGCACAGTGGTTCCATGACGAACAGTCTTACCAGTATTATTATGCTATATAGTACACTGCTTTATTGGAATTGAAAAACTAGCCAGGGTAGCGGATGCTAACAGATGATACATCCGGTAACTGTTTTTAGCAACAAGGCCAACAAAAAAAAAAATAAAATAAATTGAATGAGAATTGGGATGAAGTACGGTGAGTGACACTAAACATAAAAACCAAGCGTCATCTGTCTGCCATAGCGAACGTTTTATAAAGTGCTATGAATTTTTTTCCAAATTCACCTCTGTTTCTAATTTGACTTTCTCAGACGATCCCAATACTTCCATTGTTCACAACAAAAATCAGATATTTCTCCCCTTTATTCACACAAAAATCATAATTTATTATTTCTTTCTGTCGCCTTAGGAGTCAAGTGTTGGAAAATCAATGTAGACGTGGCAGTAATTACTTTGGACGGTAACATTTACGATGCTGTTGGGTTGGCTGTAAAGGCTGCACTGGCTACCGCTTGCATTCCGTCGATCCGCGTTCAAGAAAAGGACAAAGGGGAAGTCGAGTTCTCGTTACCTGATGATCCGAGCGACACGTGGACACCCGACGTGATGGACGTGCCTGTATTTGTAACCGCTTCAAAAATTGGCGATTTTGTTGTCGTTGATGCGACAGCTAGAGAAGAGCAAAGCTCGTCATTTAGCTGTATATCGGCCTGCACCGAGAACGGCAGGATACTCTTCGTGACAAAGGTTGGAGGTGGGAGCATTCATCCGACGACCATGTCTGTGGTACTGAAGAAAATGGCGGCTGTAGGAAATGAAGTTAACAGCGGCCTGGTGAAATTATTATCAACCATTAGGCCAGACCGAGAAGTGCTCGGTTACCTTTAAACTGTTCGACTTGCATTTTCTTGTTTAGCTGTATCTTTGGAGTGAGGAGTGTTTTTATGACTGTTATCAATTGTTGGAAGCACTGATGTTTTCTTTCCTTATAACTGCTACACAGAGAATATCAATTCCATTGATATTAAGCGATGGAACGATCCTTCATGGAATCATTTACAATCGCAACTCCATAAAAATATACACGAATGCTGTCAAGATAAATAAATATTAAAATATATAATAACACTATAACAATAACTATAATTCCAGCCTTTTTATCAGCATTGAAATTTGTGACACTCGGGCGCAGATAAGGACGAGTAAAAAGAAGATTTCCTTGGAAAGAGTTCTTATAAATTTTTGATTTTTCAAACGAAACAAATAAGAAAAAAATTGAATCGTTGACAGCGATATGATTTCTATAAAAACAAATTAAGATAAAAACCGTAAAATAAGATCACTAAACAGTTTGCTCAAACTTGGCAACAGTTAAAGAAAAAGGAGGAATTTTTTTTCACATTTGATTCCTCCATAACATTCTTCCCTACAAAATATAACTGAATTCAACTAGATTTGTATGGCGATAATGTTACGTAGAATTTTTTTTTTTTCAAAACATCACATCCTACTACGTTGGACGTCTTATGTACAAAATGTATATTTTACCATGCTAACTCTTTTAGGTAAACTTGTTCATTCCTTAAGCGATAGGTTGATTTAAAAATAACTTCTAACTAGGCATAGCCAGTCTTCAACATTAAAGGGTCATCTTATTCGTATATTATTACAGTTTTGTATTATACAAATATGTTACAAAAATGCTATCTGCTGTTGAAATGGACAGCCTAGAAACCTGAAGAAGTGCGCACCAACTAGCGGAATCCCACTACATGCTAGACACAATTGGAAATTTGACTACAACCAAGATAACGGTGCGATGGGTTGGCTTTTCATAGGTTATTGAAAATCAATTCATCGATCAAGGAGGTGTTCTATTTAACGTTGAATGTCCCATCACAAAAATATGTTAAGTGGTGGCATAAACTTGAAATACAGTTATTGTTGCAGGAAATCAAGGTGCAGCTACAGGTGGAAGGTCGGCTGTTTTACACCATTGTATTGCAATTTGGAAGTTTCCAGCCGCTTCTTAAGCCCGGTACCCACTTGTGACAAACTGCCGCTCTGCTCCTCCGCCCGAACATTTCAACGAACATTGCAGCGCTGTGAACCTCGCTCCGTACCACGGAAGGGCGATCGGGAGAATCGAGCGCTCCTCAGTCCAAATGCAAAATGATAAAATAATAGAAATCTAATTAGTATAGAATTCTTGAAGAGCGGGAGCGCGGAGCGGCACATCAAGAGACTCCGTCCAGACTACACTTTACTCGCTCCGAACATTTCTTTGATGCGGCCGAAAAAACCGCCATCAGAGGTATCCATTGGCTTTCAATAGGTTGTGGATACCTTGTAATGGTGCTACGAAGCCCTGATGATGCCCGAATGGGCGAAGGTGCTTGGCAAGCCGACAATAAAAAACAGGAGAACAAGTCGCCCTGGTTTTCTCCCCCTCAACCCCAACAACGAAGAAGAAGCCTTTTATTCAAGCTTCTACCTGTGGCTGCGTCTCGATTACTTTGCAACAATACTATTGCAATGGCTGACAGCACGAAAACATCTGAATACATTCAACTCTAGGTCCATGTGCCAACATAACTCAGAAATGGGAACTCAAACCTGTCACTGGCTCTCCAACGACAGAGAATCGACAGATAGTTTAAATTTCCAGAATTTGCCGCCAAAACCGTTCAGACGATAACCAATAACATTGAAAGTATTTCCGAAGTAGGATTATTTTGGAAAAATATGTTTGAACGTAGGTTAACAATGCAATATTTTAAATACTCGAAAGGTGCAAGCAAAACGAGCAGACATCGCAAACATTTTTCCCTCAAGGAGTGTGTCGATTATTGATTAGTCTATTTCAGTTACAATAAAGGTTATCATACCCTGGATATCTAATCTCAGTCTTCTAAATCTTTAGGGTAGTAAAGCTCAGTGTAGCGAAATATTTTCAGCGATTCTTGAGACTTGAATAGGGTGAACTTTATTGGCTTCCCAATCCTAGTTTATGTGAATTGGCTTGAAAGTATTGGCCAGAAAATGGGTAGTATTCTTAGTCACCGAAGTAGTCCACTCTTGATTGCACAAGCAGAGGCATCCTACGCTTGCAACCAAGCATGATTATGTAAGGGCTGGTTTCTTGGAAAAACTTAGATATTTTGAGCCTGAGATTCAACCGAAGAAGTGTGATGCATACTTTTGTTTGGCTACAAGAGAACATGATCACGTGCTTTCATGACAGTGCATCGATTTCTATGGTTGATTAACGCCTGAAAAGTAAGTCTTGGTCACCAACAATCAATGGCCTGAATCGGGGTTCACAGGACATTCAACTGCGTTGAAGCGCTCTGCCTTCTGATTGGCAGCTAAAATTTCGAGGTGGGCCTGGTTTTGCTCCAGACGTAAATGCCTGCAACTGGCAATGGGGAATTTGCATCGATTTTTTTGTTACAAATGCGATCATCAATTAGAATATACATACCTGAAGGGATCAAAATTTAAAAAAGAAAAAAACTAGAAATGATTGTACAGTGGTTTACATTTCCTTTGCTTCAATAATGATGTAAGACCATCCATTTGTGATAGTAACTATAAGGAAAATTAGCGAACGTTCCCAATAGAAAACAGATTGGTAAAAAGAGAAAACTCCGTAGCAACTATAGTAATTTTAATCATTTTTATTATTTGGTTTATTATAAAATAATAAACCATTGTAACGCCGAAGAAAACCAATTTCTAACCCCCTCAAAATTTGATGTTTTACGTTTCAAGGCATGTAGAATCCAATTATCCAATAAAAAAAATTCTGTCCCTCCGCCGCACGCCATCAACACTTTTCTGAAGAAACGATAAGAGCTAAATTCTTGAAATTTTCTCCAAAAATCAATCTTGGCCCGACAAGGACTCGATTCTTTAGCCAAATCGCTACCTCAATCTTAATGGTATTTTTGGGAGTTTTGAGGGGGAGAAAATTCGTATTTTTGAATGTTTTTCGGGCAAAAGTATGATTTTTTCCAGTGTGTATTCCAGCAATATTTTTGAATACCACATAAGCTGTTCAGAAACGTATAGGTATACGACTTGGATAATATGCAGACAATTGAATTACCTATCTTTTGATATATTCAAACATCTGAATTGACGAGTTTTTGTTGACGTTATCGAGGGTGAAAGTGAAGAAATAAAAAAGTTCGATAGAAATTCCCCATTGATGAGAGCATTTCAGAAAACTTTCTTATCAGCCGCTTAGCAATATATCAGTTGACGTTCAGAGTGGATTATTGTTTATGAACTGCAGCATTCGGATGGGCTGAGCTCAAGTCCTCTAAATGTTTTGCAGAATTCAACGCATCTGACGGAAGCCTGCGAACCCTGATTACTACCAGTTGCATAAATAGTCTATACAAAGATCATATTATTATGTATAGAGCTATCTAGCCTCCTGCCATCATCAACAGTCATTAGTTTAAATCACCTGTCATTATCACCAATTACCAGTCTTGGTTACCACCAGTCACAGTATCAGAGACTAACATTCATGCGTGTCAATCCTGAGGCTCTGCTAAATTTGCAAGGTCCATTATTAGTTTGTTAGAGGATACACCCCGACTTGAGTATCACGATGGATAAACTCTTGCTGCGTTGTATACTATTGAATTGAATTGATAATAACTGTTACTTGGAAACCGAGGTCTTGAAGGCAACTAGGGCCATGATTAGAATCACCGTAGTATCGTTTGATTTTCCATTCCATCCATCTAGATACACGGCCATTGGCACAACTGGGGAATGCTACATGTTAAGCAGTTATCAAATATCTTCCCAAATCGATGCTGAAACAAGTTCAGGAAAACTGGCTTTACCATCATCTTGAGGGAACAATCATTTCATTCCAGAATACATAATCGAGGACCATGATTCTCCCCAAAGGCGTCATTGGTACAAAAATATACGCGCACAGATATAAAATTATCGCCTTGAGGCATTATGACTATGCATTGACTACTGTTCTAAGAGGAATCTAACACGCAATCCATACTTTTAGGATGAGTAAGCAAGTGGACTGCGGATTTGATGTCTCTAATGGTGATGTGTCGCATAGGTATCGTTCACCTAGACTAATATTGCAGTAGAAAACGTTGATGAGGCCAACCCATATCAGAAGTTCTGCTGTCGTTTCCTCTTTTGATCCATTGCATCCATAATCGGCTGACGTTTCGTTTGATATAGCCGTCTCAGCTCGTCGATTTCTCGCTCCATTTCTGAATCTAGCGTCGACATACGTTGTTGCAATTCTTCATAGCTCAGGTACTTCAGCTGGAATATGATCAGCACACACAAATGGGATGAAAAATTTTCCAATGAAAATCAAGCGACACGTTAGAGGTTTAGAAAAATGGCGTACAATAACGTGGATTTTACTTTGTTAGAAGAGCACACTCACTCTTAGAACTTTCATATTATATTAAACACGATAATTGATATAGACAACCTTGCTTTTTCCTATAAGAAGTTACCGATTTTAATAATAATATTGTAGATACCAATCACTGTACTCAGCACAGTTAAGCTTTACTAAGCATAGTTAATGGTAAAAAAGACATGAGTTAATTATTTCAACCAATGCGTTAGGAAAAAAAAGTAAAAAAATAAATAAAAAAAGTAAAATACGTACAAACTCAAAATCACCGTCCATAAAAGGCGAATGAAATTTCAGCGGTGTGGGTATAGAAGGGTATGATGGATTCTCTTCAGGCCTGCTAGGAGCAGCCTCCTGGTTTGGTAACGCCTGCTATTCATAAAGGAAATCAAAACGAAAATCGAATAAATAAGAAATAAATAAAAATACTAAAGAGCAGTAAGTAAGAAAATACTTGAACGAAAAACGCTGAAAACGATTTCACAGTGGTTCGTTATTCTCATTATGAGATTTTTTCACGGTTTAACTCGCGCGTATTTTGTATTTTGATTTTTACAGGCTGCAAAAACCAATATGTTTGACCACTCAAGGTATTGAAATGCTTGGGACGGCGATTGAATGAAGTCTGATTCTTATCACGTGGATAACATACAGTACTTCCTTGTTATACGCATATTGACTACGTTTCGATTTTTTCAGACTGCAAAAATGAGTATATTTAAACGCTGGGAGACTTGAAATGTTTCTTAATGTCAGCTGAATGTCGTTTGACTTTTATTATTGGTGTCACACACTGTACTTCCTCGTAATTCGCTTGTTAAGTTATTTCATTTGTGCACTTTTGTATATTTCGATCTCCTTGAACTAAGGTAATTTCTGCTCAGTGTATACACTCTCTGCAGCACATTCAAAAAGGATTGCTTGTGAATAGGATGAAAGAGTCTTTGCAATGAAACTGATCTCAGTTTTCAAAACTTGGCTTGTATCGTTAGGTTTCCATCCTGCAATTCCGCATTAATAACCCAATCGGCGAAGTCTCCTGGCTAGTTCGTCAATAAAAATTGTAGTGTGCTAACTTTGCGGCCTTTCAATCTACGCACAGCACTGGTTGTTACTGCTTTGGTTTTAAAGGTGATTTTTAACGTGTTCTTGTAAAAATCATAGTTCTATAGAGCTCGATTCGGGCAAAAAGTAATAATTCGTTTCCTTGTCGTCGCATTTTTTGATAAATGAAGAGGAAAAAAACAGGTGACTCGTTATCCGATTCTTTATTTGCTGGCCAAGCACTTTCGCCCGTTTGGGCATCCTCAGGGCGACGTGGAGCCAGACGGTCCACAGCCGAAAGTGCTCGGCCAGCGAATACATAATCACAGAATGAGTCGCCTGGTTTTTCTCACCCTCACACTCAAAAAGTAATAAGTTTTTTGCAAGCATGTTACTCATAGGTCATTATTACCTGCGTTGTGACCGCGGTAGGAGACATAGTCATCAAATTGGTTTCTTGCATTGAGCTTTTCGACGTAAGTTGGCCATTGCCCTGGACAAAATAGAAAAATAAAAATCCAATTAGCCAATCGTACACGAGAAGAGAGAAATTTCCGAACGTACATGATGATGCTAAATGATTTTGAAAACCAACCTACAGCACCATCGGCTAAAAAAATAGAATCATGACGTTTCTGCCTAAAAACTAGGAAGCCGGATGGGAAGTGGATTTGATTCAGCAAGCTTAACAACTACCATTCGATGCACTGAATCATTGACCATCTAGCAATAAAGAAACAATGAAGGGCAGTTCGAAACCACTGGACTCACCATTATGCTTTCTGCTTCCTTCTTGTCAAAATGATCCAGGAAAAGTGGTCGATATTTTTTGCCCGATTCACCAGGACCCGTATCATGCCCTAAAAATAAAATTCAAAAAAATTGCCAGGATTAAAGATTAAAAAATGGACACATTTAAATTTAAAAACGTTGTAAATTATTGTAGCGGTTTATTATTACTTTAATAATGTAAATAATGATGTAATTTTATTTAATTTAAAAATGATGTAAGAAGGTCAAAAATTTTGACAGTAATTATTCCGAACATTAGTGAACGTTCCCAGGGGAACTATGAAGGAAAACTCCTCGGCAACTAGGTAAGGCAATTTAAATAATTTTTGTTTTTCATAAATTTCAAATTAAAAGCTAAATGTTTTGCCAAACGGTACAGCTGAAGACAGTGTTTGACGACCATTCCAACGAAAATAGAACAATTTTTATAGCTCCAAAAATTCTCGAGTTATGCCAAAATTGATGAAAATCTCGAAAA
Organism: Tupiocoris notatus; assembly: GCA_037159825.1. Classification (NCBI taxonomy): domain Eukaryota; kingdom Metazoa; phylum Arthropoda; class Insecta; order Hemiptera; family Miridae; genus Tupiocoris; species Tupiocoris notatus. The sequence goes on along the minus strand of JASJUZ010000603.1, from coordinate 52,571 downwards.
TTCTACAATAAAGCTGCGACAACTCGAGAACTATTAAATCCATCGACCCCGCGATAGTCACATTCGATTCAGTGTCACAAAATCTATAGAAATGTTTCCTCTCTCAAAACCCCCCAATAATACCCTTGGAGGAATTGAGCCATGGTCCGACCAAGATTGATTTTCGTCAGAAAAAGTGTCGACGGCGGACGGACAGCTGTATTTTATTAGTGACGAGGATTCAGTCCTCAACACTCGTATTAAGGCGCAGAGGATTCCTAATGAGCGGTAAATGCTTACACAGATGGCCGCTAGATTGCGCGGACATCATGAACATCAACACATCGCCCAGGTTAACCTCGATACTTCAACCATGTTAGGCGCGACCAAGATCCCATTAATAATAATTATGTGCCCCTCGATAATTAATGGAATATTATTCTAAAATATTTGTGATGAAGTATACGCAGTATTGTTGAAATAAGATTTAGTAGATTCAGTCACAGTTCTGGTGACGTGGCCCATGGCAGTGGCCATCGTTACCTTCTCTGTACGATCCTGGAGTTGTCTGAATACACTGCGTTTTGTAGAGCTGACCGAGTAAGATGTACTGTTTTTCATTCTGATTTAAATCCTATTTCATCCTATCTCATTCCAAGATTTATTGGGCAAAGAATTTTAACCATAATTCAAGAGCTGGCTATGCTGCAATATAATCATTCCTTGGTAGCCAATGGCACGAGAAGACATTTTTAAGTTTGTTTTACCTTGCTAAAGTACTTGGGATGAAAACTACAAAATAAGTATCCTTACTTTTCATTGTGCTCTCATCTTCTGAATCGCTATTAATGACCATGGTTCCTAGATTTTCCGCTAAGCTATTGTTGTTGCCACGGACAAGTGTTCGGTCATCTTTTAGTGTTGCGTCCAAATCCCTCTCTGGCACCAGCGTATGATCGATGTCATCATAACGAACAAGAGTGCCCGTGTTGTTTCCGGCTTCATCGTCCTATTGAATCAAGACTGCATTATAGTGAAAACTATAATTGCAAGATGTTGAAGCAAGAGAATATTGTAGATAGGCAGGGTGAACCGAGCCCTGACTTGCATATAAATACAATTTTTTTCTTCTTCTCTAGCGTTAGAAGTAGAACGAAGGATCGACACATAAGGCATTGGCTCTCTGCAATTATGATTTGATACCGATACTTCCAACTTTTCAAGCCTCATTGGGCATGTAAGTGTAGTGGCAGTTATGATCCAGAAGCTGATTATACAACAGAGTTTTTCGTTTATGTTGTCGCATTTATTCTCCTGCAGTTTGGTTGAGGGGTAGAAATACAAGGCGATGTATTCTCCATTTATTATATTGCTTGTCAAGCAATGTCACCCCTTCAGGCTTTAACGGGGTTTTATTCTGGAAAATCAATGGAGAAGTAGCCGGGTATTTCTCCCCTCAGCCAAACTAAAGAGTGTTTGTTCTTTACGAACTTTTACAAAAGTGTACGTGAAGAGATTGGGTTACTTTGGGAAATTACAAGTGTATAAAGGTCACCAGATGATTTTACAAGTAACCAACACTTCTCACGACCACGTTTGAAAAAATAGGCAAAGAACCAAAAAGCTGAAAGAAAAACTACAGAAACTAAATAAACTACAGTAACAATGCACTATGGATTACAAACCGAATCAGTGGTTATCTGTTTCTGAAGAGCGCTGTTTGCTTGTGCTATACGAGAATTTAGATTCTCTCGAATTTCTCTGGCTTCAGCGATCATTGAACTGAGAATAGTGGGAGGTTTGGCGTTACCTGGGAACGAGAACAAAATGACAAAAAGTTAGCAGCAGAGCCAAGAATTCTCCTCAAATCGATTTCACCACGGTAGAACTTCAAATGAAAAATTTATTTATTTATATTTTTATACCTGTCATAAAACTATAATTCTGTCATAAAACATTACTTGAGTGCCAGGCTCAGTCTATCAGAGGACTTGCGATTTTCAGCCGAGCAATTCGGTAATCCCAGGGATATGAAACATACTACATCAGTTTTATGCTTCACTACATGTATTTTTGTTCTGTATTATTGGTTATCCTCCATGGTCACATTGTTCAAGACGTCTTTATTTCCCATCAAGGAAGTTTCCATTTTTTTGAGCCAAGCAATCAGTTGTATTTTTACGAACTTATTCAATTTTTTCTGAGATGACGTTTTATTAAATTTACTTTTGAGCACCTTCCTAACAAGAGCTTTCAGCCAAGTCGTGGCTAGTTATTATATCGACCCAAGCAGCTTGAGAAGGAATTAGCACATCAAAAGAGCTGGGCGCAAGACGTTTCTACATCAGCCAAAAAATAGCGCCAGCGTAGTTTAAACATCTGCAAGGCTAAAGCATAAATCTCAAACCATACTAAGGTTACAATAATGCTATAGTGTCAACCTAACGGTTTTCCCAGTAGACAGTAACTTTAGGGCGTTGCATACTCCTTAATCTCAAGGCCCGCACAAGCCTCATCACTGCCACCTTTCACAGAAGCAACGGACATTTTTTGATAACGTTTGGGCATGTTCCCTTTTAGTTCAGACAAAATGGCAGTTTGGAAAAGTCAACGATAGGCGTCAAAAATCTTGAGGTGAAGCTCATTTAATTATTTGAACATTCAAATTTACTGATGAATACCTGTTCCGTCCTTAGATTTCCCGCTGAGGCCCGCCTGGTTGGGGAGCCACAGCCCCTGCACTCCACACTCTGCTTCGGAGCTCCCCTCTGACCATCAGCTGATGAGCTGTATGGCCCTCTAATTTGTTAGCCAATTAAGATTATCAGTTCCCCAAGCAGCCACATAGGAAAAATCACCTACACCGATAACACCAACCAACCCTTCTAAGGATTACCATCGTATTTCATCTTTAATCATAATATCCCTGTTTAAAAGATTTAGGATTTAAAATATTCGCTGTTGGGGTTGAGGGGGAGAAAACCACGGCGACTCGTTCTCCTGTTTTTTATCGTTGGCCTGCCAAGCACTTTCGCCCATTCGGGCATCATCAGGGCTTCGTAGCACCATTACAGGTATCCACGGCCGGGGATACCTGTAATGGTGCTACGAAGCCCTGATGATGCCCGAATGGGCGAAAGTGCTTGGCAGGCCAACAATAAAAAACAGGAGAACGAGTCGCCGTGGTTTTCTCCCCCTCAACCCCAACAGCGAAGAACGGAAAAAGCGACAAAACCACAAAAAAAAAAAAAAAAAAAAAAAAAAAAAAAAAAAAAAAATTTTAAATATTGTAAAATGTGGAAGTACTACTACTCAACTTATCCGCCTTATCATCGTACATCACTGGGTACCTACTGTACTGGGACCAGTACCGACTCCAGCGCTCACCATCTACCTCACATCGCTACGACAAGGTATTTAAACAGCAGCACTGATCTAGGACCAGAAAAATCAAAACCCAACCTTCTTTTTTCATCAATAAGTTTCTTATTGTGCGGTGTGATGAGAATCAATACTTTATTGGACCCCCCCCGGGACACTACCAGTTACTAATTTTCAATTCAGCAGTTCTTCCTACATCAGAATAAACGTGTCAGCCATGACCCACGAAATCATTGAACCATTAAGACATCGGAAGACATCCATGTCCAACACGTGTATCAATCACGGACAAAAAGTAACTTACGTTTATCACTCAAGTGATAACGATATGAAGGTCAGGACAAACCAAGTTGATTTAGAATATTTAGATCTCGAGGAGCCGAAAATGTGAAAACCCGAGTTTGGATAAATGAAATTGCATTTAATCGAGGCTTGTTAGGGTAATGTGATAAATCAAGAAAATTTCTGCAGACAGAGAGGTAAAACACAAGAAAACAACAGCCTGTAAGTTGCTCTTCAACTAAACGGGTTCTCACTAGATACGAGTTTCCAATACCATGGCTTCAAACGAGGTAACCGAAACGTTTTATTCGCGCATCGAGCCGACCGAGGAATTGGCGAGAAACAAGAATGAGATAATTGCATTTTGCCGCACGTTTGCGGATCGGAAAATTGCGCTGGTTACGTCAGGAGGAACGACAGTGCCGCTCGAGAAGAACACGGTCCGTTTTATCGATAATTTCAGCGCTGGCACCAGAGGGGCCATCTCGACCGAATATTTTCTAAAACACGGATACAAAGTTATATTCCTCCACAGACACAAATCCCTGGCTCCGTTCACCCGTCATTTGACGGGCTTCGGTTTTTTGGACAGCCTCAAAATCGACGGCGGCCGAATCTGTATAAAGGACGAAGTCGCACCGAAACTTCGACCGATTCTTGAAGAATACAACCGAATTAACGAACAAAACGATATGCTGCTGATCAGTTTTATTTCGCTATCCGAATATTTATGGCTCCTCAGGGAAACTGTTCAGGTTCTAAACTCGCATAGATCCAACGCGCTGATTTATCTGGCAGCAGCCGTATCGGATTTTTATATTCCGTCCGAATTTCTGGCACTCCACAAACTCCAAAGCAGCGAAGGAGCGCCCAACATCAAATTGGAACTGGTGCCGAAAATTTTGGCACCACTTGTGAAGCAATGGGCTCCCGACGCTTTCACGATTTCTTTCAAACTGGAAACGGATCCGACGATTCTGAAGAAAAAATGCCTCGGAGCGTTAAACACGTATCAACACCGTTTGGTCGTTGGAAACATTCTGCAGACGCGACGGAATTTAGTTTATATCGTAACGGCGACCGAGTTTTACCCTATCGAAACGAAAGATGACGAAATAAAAAACGGTATTGAAATCGAAAGCAAACTGGTGAGCGATATTGTCGAAAGGCACGAACGGTTTATGAACGTAAAATAATCTGGTTGTGTAGCAATACTCATTGTGAAGATTCATTGAATGATTTGTATCACACTACATTATCCAGTACGTTAAGATTGTAGAAATTAAATGAATTTTGTATGATTTCATCAATTTTTCCTTCACCGGGACACTATCATCAAAAGTTAACTGCTACGTTTTGACTATGACAAAGCGATGGGTAACGTTCTACAACATGAGTCTAAGTCTTCTTTTGTTTGTCACATCAGTTTTTGTACCATTTAGGAAACTGTCAACCTATTTTCTGTTGAACACCGATTATTTTCAATTTTGAGTTATGAATGCCTTGATAGAACTATAAATTTTTTTTCGTTGTTGTTTTGTCGCATCGATCTTTCTTCGCCGTTGAGTTTGAGGGGGAGAAAAACATGGCCACTTGCTCTCCTGTTTTTTATTAGCTTCAAGCACTTTCGCCCCTTCGGGCATCATCAGGGCTTCGTAGCGCTATGACAAGGTATCCACAGCTTTCCATGGGCCGTGGATACCTTGTAATGGTGCTACGAAGCCCTGATGATGCCCGAAGGGGCGAAAGTGCTTGGCAAGCAAATAAAAAACAGGAGAGCAAGTCGCCATGTTTTTCTCCCACTCAATCTCAACAGCGATAAATAATATTAATTAAATTTCCATGACGCCTACTGTTAATAGTGAGTTTTAGTGCATTTTGTATTTTTTGAAAACTTAAAGTGGAGAAGATTTGGTTTTTTTTTAAATCATAGGTCTATTATAAAGGTCACTTTAATCAACCATCCAATAGGCGGTAACCATAAGAAATGCATAATGTAAAAAAGTAACCAAAACTTAAGTTTTCAGAAAACAAGAAATGCACTAAAACCCGCCAGAAACGCCATTAGCCATTAGAAAAACGATGCAATGATTGTAGTGGTTTATTATTCCTACGTCATGCACTTGAGTAACTTTCCTGAACATCTGTGAACGTTTCCAACTAACAACAGATTGGAAACTATGGTATGACATCATTCATGCGTTTTTCTATTTTGGGTCTCCTAACTAGTTCTTTATTAACATAAGTAGTGTACTAACGTACGGCAATCGTACGAGTTTCTTGATTTTTTAATTGGTTATACTGTTTCACAGTATTCCATACCTCTGCCAAACAAGGTTTTTCTCCAAAGACAACACTTACCGATGAACTCATGAGACAGCATTTCACTGGCGGTCGCTCGTTCTTCAGGATTCTTGACTAAACATCTTGATACAAAGTCGATGAACTCGGGGCTCCATTGGTCAGGTTCTCTGAACGAAGGAGGAGGTTTGGTGGGGATCATGAATATGGCCCGCATAGGATGAATATCGCCATACGGGGGTTTTCCTTCGGCCATTTCTAGGGCTGTGATGCCTGAAAAATTAATAGGACAGAGATGAAAACTTGTGAATGCCTGGAGATCAAGCTGACCCAGCTTAATTCTCAATAACTTCTTTAATGATCAATGTAAACAAGTTTAATTAACAGTCCATGATGGCACAACATTATATGAGGAGCATCGAGCAGGTTGAAATGCAGTGACGTCCGCCACACCATCTACCAGGGCTTGCGGACAGAGTTATACCAAGGATCTGCCCTTCGCTGTTTCACGCAAAGACTCTAGTGCAGGGGTGCTCAAACTTGAACTGTTGGCGATCTACATCAATATTGTTAGATTGATCGACTCTGAGAGGCCCAAAATTCATACATTTAACCCCCCTCCTCCCCCCGCTCATCACCTAGGAGTCAGGACTTTTGGTATGTAAACAACCTAAGCCCCCTAAACAAGTTTCTGAAGGAATCGCTTAGTTACCTGCTCACGCACTCTACACCTCATTCCTTGACTGGACTAGAAACATCAGCAGGAATCAAAGACGCGGCTTTTCTTTGACAAGTACCGCACGTTCCTCTGATAAAGCCGCCTTTTGCCACTAGCAAAAGGTTATGTCGATCAAAGAAAGTGATGGTGTTATTCTGGTCTAATTGCGGATCGAATAAATGTTAGTCGTTTATTCATTTATTTTGTTCTAGTGACCTATCTATTTAAACAAATTCTGTGAATAGTTCTATATTTTTTTCTCGAGATCGACTCAAAAAGCACTCGATCGACCGTTTGAGCACCCCTGCTCTAGTGGTTTTAATTCCCTACTCGAGTGGTTGCTTTCCCGCTCGCTCCCACTTTTGAGCTTTTCTCAATTTTTTCTGCCTAATGGTAGTTGCTTCTGTTTGCAAATTTATTTTTCTTGGTTTTATTTGGATATAAATTATTACTCACTCGTAGTTTAAGGATATTTACGTTTATCAATCAATTTTAGCCCCCCCAGTACGAATCAATTTTAGGTAAACACAAAATATACTTGAGATAGCAATACCAAGCAAACCAGGATAAAAGACAAAGAGATTATCACGAATCCCACTGATTTTAAATGAGTTATATTATTATATCGATTTCAGCGATTAGGCCATCATCAGTAACAATGTTACAACAATCTGTTACTGATGATGGCCTAACTGCCAAAATCGATATAATAATATAACTCATTTAAAATCAGTGGATTTGTGATAATCTCTTCGTCTTCTATTCTGGTTTGCTTGGAATTGCTATCTCAAGTTCCACAATCTCGGCGCGAGTGATTCAGTAAAAAAAGATACCCAGCAATTATCTCGTTAGTGAGAATATGGAAAACTGCTAGGTACTGCTACTTCTAATTATCTCGGCTTTATCTAAAATCGATAAATGCCTAATTTAGATATATACCGTGTAACTCAAGCGCATTACTGACCTACATGTAAAGCTGAATTGTTACATGATTTGTGTCTCTCAGTGATGCAAGGGAAAGAAATTCCATTATTTATGATGATATTTGAAAGTTATAGGCCTTGGTGTTAAAATTAGAAAAAAATGCAACTCAACCATGACTTTCCACCAGCTGGATGCTCCTATATTATGTATCTCAATTACCTAAGCTCCACATGTCCGCCACACAATCGTACCCAATCTCCTGTATTACTTCGGGCGCCATCCAAAATGGGGTACCTATGACGGTGTTCCTTTTGGCCATGGTGTCCTGAGCAGTGGTAAGAATATTAAACCGTTAAATTCAGTGAAATTAGAGCACAAAAAATACAACAAAGATATAAATTATGCCTATACCGTGAGCTGTCCGGCAACACCAAAATCAGCCAATTTTGCATGCCCTTCCGTATTAAGCAGGATATTGCCTGCTTTGATGTCTCGATGGATTTTTCTTCGCAAATGCAGATATTCGAGTCCTTTCAAAGTATCACAAAGGATGGTAGCGATTTCATCTTCGAAAAGTGTTTTCTTCCGTAACCTCATGATGTCCGATACTGAACCAGCTCCACAATATTCCATAACAATCTGCAAAGGATAAAAGTAGTTTTATATTAAGCCAATTGATGGGAAAGGGCGTAATATAATGCGCTTCAAAATGAGTGAAAATGCCATTACGCATATGCTCATCATTAATGTGTCTCTTTTCTTACCCAGAGATCTGTATTCTTAAAATATGACCCATAGTATTTAACAACATATGGGCTATCACATTGCTGCATTATTGAGATTTCCTTGATTATCTCTTGGAGGTCTGTATCGACAGGAACTTGTTTGATAGCCAGCACCTGGCCAGATTCTTTATGGAGAGCTTTGTATACACTTCCATAGGAACTAATAGGAATAAAATAAGTAAAACGTCAGATGAAGCTGCAGATAAGCACGTCACCAAAAATTTAATCACAATATCAGCGTAGACGTACCCTTCTCCAAGTTTACAGATAATGTCAAAAACTTCTTCCGGCTGGCGAGTCAAGCTCTCTTCAGACAGCTTTTTAAGCTCGCTGAAGAAAAAACCAAAGATAGTACACAAAGAATTATATTATCTCTACAGAAAAACTGTTGGTGCATAATCATCGTAACATCATCATAGTCATGGGAATAAGTTGCGTTCTTGCATTCACAGTAATTTAATATATGCTCTCAGTTAAGTTTTGCCAGAGCTTGCAATAAAATGTGATTACCATATTGACATTACTACAAATTGCAAAGAGGATAAGATAACTACAGGGAGAAAACCAGGCAGACAAATCTGCATAGTTGAAGAGCAAGCCGGACGTGGCCGTAGATACCGGGGTTCAATAACTGTTACTGCTAACATTCAATTTAAAATGTACCTTCACGATGACTAAACCTTGAAGATGCACAAACGGGCGAAATATGTTGGCGACAAATGCAAGAAATTGGAGAATAACTTGCCTTAGCTTTCTGCCTTAACCTCACAACAAGAGATTATTAGTAAAATCGGAATACAGCTAGATAAATAGGTTTCATTATGATTGATCGATTAAAAGAGTCATAATTCAAATTTTCCCGCCTTTTCTCAGGTCAATTTTGTTTCCAGTTGAAATCATAATTAAATTTTGTAAAAATGACGTTTTCTTGGATAAGGAAAAGAACGAAGTGAACAGGTTGTAGAAGTGAGATAAGAAGTTGGTTAAAAAATTCAGCGATTTGATGCCTCAGCATGTTTAATTGGTTCTCCTTTTGACTGCACTAGTATAATCTACTCATCAAGCAGGTTAAAAAAATTACTAAAACTGTAAACAGTTTAAAAAAAAAATTTTAACCTATGTAACCGGGGGTGGTGCGCCATTGCAGCCTTCAAGTGGATCCATTGTGACTTTAGATTCAGCTAACTCAGCTCTAATCTCAAGAGACTGCACCAATATTAATGAATGCAGTTATTCACAAAAGGTGAGCCACAACCATGTCAACCAAGAGCTCTTTGAAAATAAATTTTAGTAACTACCCTAACGTACCCATGCTCAGCATTATGAGCTAAATGCAATCTTAAATGACGTTTTCGCTTGCAAGTGCCGCACGTCATTCCAGGGACATCTTCTTCAAATATCCCGCCTTTTCTGAACACAAGAATATTTTCACCCTCCATAGATCGACCGCGCGTCTTTCAAACATTAATAAATCAAGATAACCACGTCCGTCATGCGTCCACATTACAAACTGAGTGTAAAAGGTTTGAAGTATTGGCACAATAAGAAAGCGTCATCTACAAGATCCAAGAATAGTCGAGAGGGTTGGAAGAACTGGACAGACGCCAATGTTAGACATGAGACGCGCGGACGCATCGGGACCACAAAAATAACCGATGGAACAGGAGGCAAATTTGAAGGCTTAAAGCAAATAAAAGCGAACCATCATGTAAAATTCCAATCAAGCGGATCGCGTACATCCATAAATGAAACACGGAAGAACGTGGTGAAGAGATTCACCAATTCACAACACAAAGCCATTCAAATAGTCAACATGATCAGTGTGTAGAACATTATAGCATAAATAGTGGTACATAAGGAAAAGTATTTGTGTTACATGAGAAAATAAAGTCACACTATCGAAAGGAAGTCAGTGGACAAAAACTGTCAATCCCAAATGGTCTTTCAGTTTCTATCAAGATGACAAGTTCTGAAAAGCGAATAACCTCGTAGCTCAGATTTAAAATTTTTGAATTGGCACCAGTTTGAAAATTTTATATGCGGTAATAATTTAATGAAACAAAACAGGCATTAATTGATTATAGAGGCATTGGGTAGCAGCACATAAAAAAAGGTGATTCTTTTTGTCTTGCAGAGCAGTGGAAAGCAGGAGGCATCGCGAAAAAATATTGCGCTAGTGCCAGAAATTTCATTGACAAAAAATAGAAAATTCTGTACAATACCTCATATTTTCTGTTACCATGCACAGGCTTATATAGATTTTATAATTTTCCAATTTCCGATTGCTTTCGGTAGACAGAAGCTATACCCGATTTGCAATTTCATTAGCTTTAATGGTTCTCAAGTTATCACAGGTTCTGCGTAGAATTGTCAGAACTTTGGCAAGAAGGTACACCCTGAGAATGTTTGCAGCTATAAAAATCGTTCCACACTCGAAATGGTCAGAAACACTGACGAAAAATTTAGCTTTTAATTTGAAAAAATGAAAACAATTAAAATTACCTCAGTTTCTACGGAGTTTTCCCTTATATAGCCAATCTTTTCTTCTTAAATCATATTTGAAGCAAAGGAGTACAATCATTAGCAGCGTTTTTAAGAGTCAATATTTTCGCACGGTTGTGGTATTACAAGCACACATGATGCTTGTTTTTTATCGTTTGGCTCACACACCGTACTTCCGCGTGATTCGCAGTTTTATTATTTTATTCGTATTTTTTTTTTTCATGTTCCCCTGCTATGGAAAAGATCCCATTACATCAAACTTGCCTCTGTATCATTGACCTAATTCGTGCATTTTTCGGTTTTTGGGTCACCTGGCTAGTTTTTCAGTAACAATATCGTAACGTTGCGGCCCCGAATGAGTTTCTCGATTGGTTATACCTGTCTGCTGACTTATAAATGGAATTACTTGTGATTCAAGCACACCACCGGTTTTATTATGGGCACTTGAGAATATTGATTAGTTTTGATTTTTTTACAAGCAAGGACTTGCAATTATATTCTTAAATTTACTGGGCCTACGCTCATGCCATGTAAGTAAATAGAGGAGCTAATGGTCCTCCTGCAAGAGGGAATGAGGGTTAAGGCAGCACATTGGTTGCACATGATTAATATTTCGTCATTTTGTCACCGAACTCAAAAATAAATTTATTTATGCCCTTGCCAAGCACTGACGTATTTCCGGGCATCTATAAGGAATTGTTGAGGGATAGGAAAGGGTTTCCTGCTATGCTTTAGAAGCGCTAAAATGAAAATTCACCCGATCCTATCACTTCAAACCGTTCTAATGCATTAGTAACCTGGATCTCTCCTCTCAACTTTATTTAAACATAGATCAACTAGCAATTTTCCATGTAGACTCGAGTAAAGGTTGAAAAAGACAACTTCGATTATCCAGAAGTAAATCATACAAGGTATTGGCAGAGTAAGCGGGATTTAGCAGCGTCAAAATTTAGCTGGTGGAATACATGAAGAAAAAACGGCTACATTTCGGCTTGTTGATAACAAACTTCCGCTCAATCCCTAACTATTGGTTACTATTATTACACTAGCTTGTTATTCCTATAATCAATTTATTTGCGCCCTTACTGGTCGGAAAGGAACACAAATACTCGGTATTTATCCATTTAAATCATTATACAGACTTAATTGAAGGAATAGTAAAAAACGCTCTGGCTAGTTAATCATTAACCAACATCCTTTGCTCACCTTTTGGAAGACATATCGGGATCATCAATATGAAGACTCATAAGGAGAAATTTATGAAACAAAGCGGTACCAACATTAAACAATCAAATACAGCCTATTTACATTTCAACCGCACAGTCTACTCTCTACACTAAAAACTGAATCGCCAACAAACGCACACCGCAGCACCATGAAACACAGACACAGCATCACACTCCTCGCTCTAATCCGAAACCCAGCTGATTGCTCAGTGTTGCCAGTAGTACCGTGAACTTCATTTTCGCCACAAGTCGACTGCATTTCGTTTTAACTGTTTACTTTTTTTTAAATAATATTGTCTACTCGAGAACCAATGAAGCTATCGACCCCACGATGATCTCATTCGCTTCAGCGTCCAACAATCTACAGAAATTGATACCAAATTCACCTTTATCTGATAAACGTTGGAAAATACAAATTTCCTCCCCCTAAAACTCCCCAAAAATACCCTTAAAATTGAGCTAGCGATTTGGCGAAAGAATTGAGCCATTATCAGACCAAGATTGATTTTTGGTGAACATTTCAAGAATTTAACTTTTATAGTTTGGTCAAAAATTTTGTTATGCTAATAAAACTCTATAATTAATTATTCTTCTTTTCCTTCTCGTCGCATTTCTTGATGTCAGGGGGTTGAGGGGGAGAAAAACTAGGCGACTTATTGTCCAGTTCTTCATTGCCTGGCCGAGCACTTTCGCCCATTCGGGCATCTTCCACGTCGCCCTGAGGATGCCAAGCAATGAAGAACAGGAGAATGAGCCGCCTAGTTTTTCTCCCCCTCACAACCCTCGGACATTAATAATTATCGAATCATAAACCGATATTTTGTTCATGAAAATCGTGGGGGATGCTTGCAACGCGAGCGTGACTTCGTTTTCGCTACAGTGGCTTGATAGATACAGTGCGGCCAAGCGAGAATCGCGTCCATGTTTATCCTAAACTTGGCTGATATAGCATTGATTTACATAGGTTCGTCTCATAAAATGCTTATAAAATCGTAATTTATATCCTCAAATACTTAGTCAAAAACTTTTCAATTGCTCAATAGTATTTTGAACTAAAATAAAATACGAAAATAATTTATTTTGTGACATAGAAGGTGTAAATTAATAAATAACGGGAGTGTGCCTGTTGAAAAATATAATAGGCCCAAGTTTGGCAACACTGTTTGCCTTTCCATCTTGAATTGTGTACGCTGTACGGTAACATGTCCGCGTCTACTCGTTTCCTTTATTGAATCAGTTGCCATCATGTAAAATCTGTTTCGGGTTATTAAAAGTTCTTCGTTAAACGTCTATTCTATTTTTGATCCACCACTGGAACCAAAAGGTTATGGGCCCAGGTCACCCAGTTCACCTGGATCAAGTTGCGTTCGCGAGTGAATAGTTCGTTAACGTTTGCGTGCTCGATCGTTTGGAAAAATTTTCGATCGCAGTTTCCAAACATGACGGATTCATCTTCGTCCAGTTTACTTCCCAACGTCGAAAGACTGAAAGGTAGGGAAAACTACACTGTATGGAAGTTTCAAATGAGCAACTTGCTAAAGCATGAAGGCTTGTGGCCGTGCATTATCGGATTCACCGATGATGACACTTCTGCTAAGGATCTTCGAACTCGTCGAGATGAAAAGGCTTTATCAAAAATCAACCTTTCCATAGACAAATCGATTTATCCTTACGTCACGGGAGCAACGTCGGCAGCCGATGCTTGGAAAGTGCTCGAGAGTGCATTTGAAGATCGCGGATTACATCGTCGCCTGCGTTTATTGCGTAATTTGTGTTCCATTAAGCTTGAAAAATTTGCGTCAATGGAAGATTACGTAAACGAAATTCTAAACCTAGCGCAACAGCTCGCCTCCATGGACAAACAACTCGATGACGAATTTCTAGCAGCGATCATGCTACAGGGTCTCCCGGAAACATACGATCCTATGATCATGGCTCTAGAAAGTTCTGGAGCGAAAATCACGTGCGATTTTGTAAAAACAAAATTACTTCAAGATACGAAGTGGCAAAATCGACATGGCGATGAATGCGACGAACCGGCGCTGATCGTGAGAAAACAAAAAAAGAAGCCATTTTGTTTTCGGTGTAAATCGAAAAATCATTACACCAATCAGTGTTCACGACCATCAGAGAACCATAATTCGACTCATCGTTCTCCGACGACGAAACGACAACCTTTTCAAGTCAACTCGAACTTGAAAAATAAGTTCGGTGGCCATCAGGTATTGTTCGCAGCGCTCGGAACAAATATGAAGAACGATTGTTGGTACGTCGATAGCGGAGCGACATCGCACATGTCCGGTCGCAGTGATTGGCTTCGTGACCTTCGAAAAATCGATTCTCATCGGCATATTGTTGTGGCAAACAATGAAAAGCTAAACGTCGAAGCCATCGGAATTTCTTCGGTTAATCTTCGTGATGATGACACTCGCATCGTATCTAACGTTATGTACGTTCCGAATCTTGCCGCTAATCTACTATCGGTGAGCGCGCTGATTAAAAATGGATTCAGCGTTACTTTCAACAAAAGTGGATGCAAGATATTTGATGTCGAGGGAGAACTCATCGCCACAGCTTCAAACATAAATGGGCTCTTCGAACTGAAAACGGCAGATAATGAACGAGCATTTCTTGGTCATCTGTCAATATCCGATCACACTCTTTGGCATCGTCGCCTAGGCCATCTTAACCATCACAGTATGGAGCTTTTAAAGAACGAGCTTGCGACAGGCATATCATTCAGTTCACCTCCTACTCCTGAATTATGTGTCAGCTGCGTGAAAGGAAAACAATCGAAAATACCGTATCCTTTCAACAAAGAAAAGAAAGTGGTTGAAAATAAGCTCGATCTCATCCATTCAGATGTCCTCGGTCCAGTCGAAGTAAAATCTTTCGGTGAAAAACGATTTATGCTCACGTTCATTGACGATCACACCCGTAAAGTGTTTGCCTACTTTCTACGGAACAAAAGTGAAGTCCCTGAAATATTCGATTCTTTTCGTCGCCGCGTTGAAACTGAAACGGAACGAAAAATTAAAGTTCTTCGTACAGACAACGGCGGAGAATATTGTAATGGACGAATGGCAAAAATTCTTCAGGAACATGGTATCAAGCATGAACGAACCGTAGCTCATTGTCCTTCGCAAAATGGTCTCGCGGAAAGATATATGCGATCCATCATGGAAAGAGCTCGCGCGATGATTGCTGACTCGAATCAAGATCCTCGAATGTGGGCGGAAGCAGCGAATACTGCCGTCTATCTCCTAAATCGCTCTCCAGCCAAGAAAATCCCACGATCGACACCTGAAGAAAGATGGACAGGACGCCGAGTTGACCTAAGTCATCTGAAAATTTTCGGCTGCCCTGCATTTTGCCATACACCCAAAGCTAAAAGGAAGAAACTCGATTTCAAGACAAAAGAATATGTCTTCGTCGGCTATTCTGAAGACGTAAAGGGTTTCCGGCTCTTCGATCCGAAATCTCAAAGCATCAAAATCGCTCGAGATGTGGTTTTCGATGAGAATTTTTCTACGGTAACCTGTAATAAATCCAACTCGTCAGAATGCCAAACTTCATTGCCTCACCTTGAAAAGATGGATGAAGAAGACGCTGCAGAAATCGAACCTGACCTCGAAAGTTCAGACGTTGATGATGATGATGTGGGACCAATCAGCCCTATCAGCACCCCTGAACCAGAAGAAAGCCTTGATTTGAACACTTCCAGCGAAACAAGATCTGACTCTCCGATTATTCCGACAATTGAGGTAATCGATTCTGATGACGAAATTGTAAATTCTTCTCGTAGATATCCTTTGCGTGATCGTAAAAAGGTCAATTTTGACGACTATGTCATGCTTTCTACTAGTTCAGAATTAGAGCCAGAAACCGTTGCTGAAGCGTTAGCTAGTGATCAAAAACATGAATGGGAAAAGGCTATGCAAATTGAATTGGAAGCTTTAAAAAATAATGATACTTGGGAACTTGTTGATAGACCTCCTAATGTTAATATTGTGCAAAACAAATGGGTATTTAAACTCAAGCATGATGCCGATGGAAAAATAGCTAGGTATCGCGCAAGACTTGTTGCTAAGGGTTTCACACAAAAATATGGTATCGATTATACTGAAACTTTTTCGCCCGTAATAAGACTCAGTGATTTGAGGATGTTATTAGCACTTTCTGTTGAACTTGATTTACAGGTCGACCATTTAGATGTGGAAACAGCCTTCTTAAATGGTGAGATTGATGAAACTATCTATATGTCTTTACCTGAAGGAGCAGATATTCCAAATTCAAAAAATAAAGTCTGTCTTCTAAAGAAAGCGCTGTACGGCTTAAAGCAGTCGTCCCGTCTTTGGTATGAAAAAGCTCGAAAAGTTTTGATTAGCTTGAATTTTGTGCAGTCCCAAATTGAACCCTGTATTTTCTCAAAAGTATCTCATAAATCGATCACAATAATTTGTCTTTATGTTGACGATTTTGTTTTGTTTTACAATAATAAGAAAGATGCTGAGAATTTAAAAACCCATTTGCGCAATCATTTCAAAATCAAAGATTTAGGACCAATCTCATATTGCTTGGGGATGAAAATTGAACGAGATTCCAAGAAGGGTGTTCTAAAAATAAGTCAGGAACAGTATATCCAGAAAGTATTGGCTAAATTCGGTATGCTAGACTGTAAAGCTGTTCGTACACCACTTGAAGTTAATAAAAAATTCAATCTCGAGGGAGAAAAATTTGAAGCTCCTTATCAACAGCTGATCGGCTCTTTACTTTATCTTTCTGTTTGTACCAGACCAGACATTACCTTCGCTGTTTCTTTCCTCAGTCAATTTAATATTCATCATTCTAAAGAACATTTCCTGGCCTGTAAACGTGTTCTCAGATATTTGAAAGGTACTCAGAATCTCGGAATAGTTTACGAAAAATGTGGCATTCCTTTCAACGGCTTTGTAGATGCCGATTGGGGTAACAATTCTATCGACAGGAAATCATACTCTGGTTTTGTTTTCAAACTGGCTAATGGTCCTATCTGCTGGGAAAGCAAGAAGCAAAAATGTGTTTCGTTGTCCTCAACCGAAGCTGAATATGTAGCCATAGGAGAAGCTGTCAAAGAATCATGTTACTTAAAGTCATTGGTTGAAGAAATTTTCAAGAATTATCAACCCTGTCCTGTTATTCAGAAAAATAAACCTGTCATATTGTTTAATGATAATCAGGGTGCAATTAAACTCGGTGAAAATCATGTGTTTCACAAAAGATCAAAGCACATAGATATTAAATACCACTTTATTCGAAGTAAAATTGAAAACAAAGAGGTAATTGTTGAGTACATGCCAACAAGCGACATGTTAGCCGATGTTCTTACGAAGCCATTAGGATCTGCTAAACATGTACATTTTTGTAATCAGCTTAATTTGAAATAATTTGTGTGTGTGTGCCGCTTTTACTATCTTTGTTGAAGTCTCAATGTTTGCCGATACATGTTAACTTGAAAGTTTCATCACTCTTTTTTGGATTGTAAACTTGGTCTATTAAGGGAGAATGTTGAAAAATATAATAGGCCCAAGTTTGGCAACACTGTTTGCCTTTCCATCTTGAATTGTGTACGCTGTACGGTAACATGTCCGCGTCTACTCGTTTCCTTTATTGAATCAGTTGCCATCATGTAAAATCTGTTTCGGGTTATTAAAAGTTCTTCGTTAAACGTCTATTCTATTTTTGATCCACCACTGGAACCAAAAGTGCCAAGGTCAACTTATTTTCATAAAAAATTATTTTCTTAAGAAATATTCATGTTCTTCAAGACCCTTACTGCAAAAAAAATTTAATGCTAGTTAACCATGAGAATAAGCGCTCCAAATGTTAACACATGTTTATTTTACTAAATAGACAAAAGTCTAAAAAATCTTTAAATTTATTTTTCTTAGTCCAAAAAATTTCAAAATTTTTCAAATACGAAAAATTGTCAAAAAATGTTTATTTAAAAATTATAAAAATAAAAATTTCCAAATTTTTTTAATACAAAAAATTGTCAAAAATATTTATTAAAAAAATAATAAAAAATAAATAAAAATTTCCAAATTTTTTTCAAGTCCGGAAATTTTCTGAATATTTTTATGTCCACTTTTTAGTTACCTTGTGGATTCCTCCGTTTATCGCAGTTAAAGGGCAGCATTTTTTTCCAAAATGGTGTATTATGATGCCGAAATTCTAAGATCATTTCTGGATAAACCTGGATTTATATATGCCAAATTTCATAAAAATCCAGCCTATTGGTTTCGGGTAAAAGCCACAAAGGACGTAAGGGTGATGTTTTTTCTATGATTTTCTAATTCTTCATTACACTAAAATGTCAAATTGTGTAAAAAAATTTGCTGCTGACGATCACAATGTTTCTTTATTGAAGATAATAAATATAAATTGCTGAATGCCTAAATATATGTAAATAAATCGACAAATAATATTTCGTATTCCCATAACTTCTCACAAGAAATGTTTCAAGTTTTTTTCTCCTTCAATAAGCATGTTTGTAAAAATTTTGCAAGGTCAAATTTATTTTTCTCTTGAATGATAAAAAAAATAATGGTCACCTGGGATATAAATTAACTTAATATCACACTTCCCCAAAGAAGCCTATCAAGCCACTGTAGTTTTCGCCTGCTAGGTGCTCTTACCCGGTTCTGTCTCCAGACTGCTGTATTTTTCGCAGAAACCAGCGGAGGTTATCAGGAACGTACGGGTCGTGTTGCACATGTTCAGCTCTGAGTACAGTAACCGAACAGATTTTCGTCCGCATCACACTTTCAGCTTATGAGTAGCGTTGTTCGTAATTTTTTCTCGCGAAAATATCGCTCTATCTTCTTTCAAGGTAGTTCGAACAGAGTTTAGGTGCGTGAACGTTTGTGCGATACGATTTTTTCAGTGTGCAAAAAAAAACGTTCCCCATTTTGTTTTGGGCGACTTGGCCATTGTTATTGTGCATAAGCGCATAATATTCGCCTCGGTTCAACTCGGTTAGACATCGCCGTGAATTTACAGTTGGAGCGATTTCGCGAAATCCGTCGACTTTAACCCTTGTCCTCCGAATCTTGTCGAACGCTTTCGAACTTCGTGGGGTGGGTTACCCCAGTTTGTGTAGATGGTGGCCGGCCTTCGGAATCAAGACCCATCGATACTTCAGCCAAGATAGGTATAAACTGAACCGAATTCCTAGCGCTACCTAGGTGTTCCGTAATTTTATAAATAATTGACCTTTTTATATTGCTCGGCGCTAATTAATTATCAACGCCTCTGCAGACTTTTAGAACAATTGTGAGCGAAATTTAATTCAAAATTGCTCTCCGGTTGCTCGTCAAAGTCAATCGATTTCGTAAATAGGTTTTTAATGCTTCATCGTTGCCTCAGGAGTCCGTTGCGTTTACTGTAGATTGTATCAGAGTGTAAAAATGGATTGCAAGTGAAGTATTACGATTTGAACTTTAGTACGTATTGCTTTTGGTTTATTATTCAATAATTAACCATTGTAATCGCTCGTGAATGAAAAACGCTGCAAATGATTGTACAGTGGTTTATTATTCTTTCGCTTCAATATTGATTTAAGAAGACTATCCATTTGTCATTTTAAATATTCCGAACATTTGTGAACGTTCCCACCGAAAAACAGATGGTAACTATAGGGGAAAACTCCGTAGCAACTATTGTAATTTTAATCATTTTTATTTTTCTTAATTTCCTAATTAAAAGCTAAACTTATTGCCTAACGATACAGCTGGAGAGTGTTTGACGACCATTCCAATGAGTATAGAACGATTTTTATAGCTCCAAGAACTCTCGAGTTATACCCTCATGTCAAATTTCTAAAAATCTCCCAAATTCGGCACAAAAGCTGCGATAACTCGCGAACAAATAAAGCTATCGACCCCGCAATGGTCTCATTCGATTCAGCGTCCAAAAATCTATATAATTTGATACCACGATCACATTTTTCTGAAAAACCTTGGAAAATATGAATTTTCTCCCCCTCAAAACCCCCCAAAAATACCCTTAAAATTGAGCTAGCAAGTTGGTTCAAGAATTGGGCCGTCGTAGGACCGAGATTGATTTTTGGTGAAAATTTCAAATTTTTAGCTCTTACAGTTTGGCCGGAAAACTGCTAACGGCGTACGGCGGACGGACAGAAATTTTTTTATTGGATATTCGGATTCTACATGCCTTGAAACGCAAAACATCAAATTTTGAGGGGGGTTAGAAATTTTTTTTTCTTGGGCGATTACAATGGTTTATTATTGAATAATAAACCAAAATGTCTAACCCTTCTCAAAATTTGATTACGTTTCAAGGCATGTAGAATCCGAAATCCAATTTAAAAAATTCTGTCCGTCCGCCGTGCGCTGTCAACACTTTTCTGACGAAACTATAAAAGCTACATAATCGGAATTTTCACCGAAAAATTTTTCTCGGTCTGACAAACGCTCAATTCTTCAACCAAATCGCTCCCTCAATTTTAAGATGATAAATATGAACGATCGGCCCTTTGTTTTATATTTTTTAGTCGTCTTATCAGAGGTAGGTTCCAAACGAAAAGTAAAAACGTTTCTTTTGCCGAGATTTCGGACACTATATTTCCTTCCTCAGGGCCTAAAAAGCAAAGCCGCATGTGAAGCAGCTGGGGCCTTAACACGAAACGAAAAACAATTACTTAGAGACTCGTTTTACGTTGGAATCCAATGGGGAAGACGCCTATTTTTTATTTTCGTTCCTAATGGCCTGAATTCTGCTATTTGGTATCAGCCGAAGAGGGAATGACCAATTTTTCATGAAAATTGTGTGTTTCCGCGGAGAAAATCCGCTAAGGAAAATCAGCGGTAATAAAGGGTAGTATAAGGTAATAAAAGATAATAATAGCACATAAAAAGAGTTACAAAATTGATAAACATTATTGTTGCTGGTTTATAGTTTGGGAAATAATTTTACCAATATCGCCAGCCTTCGAATAGTTTTAAAAAAGTTTATATCTTTTTCCGCCTCAGCCTATCTTAACTCTGACTTGATAATTTAGCAATTCGATCAAGCCAAATTTATTTAAAAAAGAGAGATAAGAACAAGGGCTATTTGTTGATAATGATAAGGCTGACTAGCTAGTGATATAGCTAACTTAAACACTAGCAGATAGCACCACCAATGGCTCTATTGTCAAATCAGAAAAAGGAAAATGGGAAGCCCTCTGAATTCCATCGTTTTTAAGAAAACCCCCTGAAAAATCGACATTTTCAAAATTTTACTGAGCTAGTTATTATAGTCTAGCTCTTTTTCAACTTCTGTTTCCCTTCTAGCCGACTCTCGCTCAAATGGGTAAAAACTACAAAGAAACGAGGGAAAGACTGAGACGTTTGTTGCACAAGAAAAAGGTCAAACGACGTGCAAATCCTCCTGCACAAGTTACCACTGCTGAAAGTAATATTGATAAACCTCCCAACGCTGGGCAAGCTCCTGCTGCTACTCCAGCTCCTCCAGCTTTCACAACTCCAGCTCCTCCTCCTCAAAAACAGAGTCTTCCTCAAGCTCAAGGTAAAAAATAGTGGATAAATTGCTCCTCAAAAATGAAAATTTCAGGTGCTATTGCACTCACATATATAAAGTTTTTGAATTCAGTTCTTTAATCCTTCATTGATGATTCTTTGTTATAGTTGATAAGAATCTGAAAGAAAAATGTCTCCCTCAATGTAAAAATGAAACAAGGGCTATTCAAGATCTGTTGGATTTCATCGAAGGATCCGAAGCCGAATGCAGGAACGAAAAGAAGGCGGCCAAACGCGCGCGACAAAAAGAAAAGAAAGTTAGTCGCCCTGTTTTTAAACATGGAAAAGCTTATTTGAAAAAACTTATTATAATTTGCAAGAAAGCGAGGAGAGGTTTTGTTGATGCAATACATTATCCTGTAAGTATAATGTTTTCCACTGTATGTAATTTTTTTATTCCTATAGTTTATTAATTTCTTTTCAGCAAATGATACTACTTCAAATACAGAGGGAGGAAGAGGAAAGAGTTCGAAGAGCCGAGGAAGAGCGGATACGAAAAGAGCGAGAAGCGGCCATGCTTGAAAACCTGCGTAAAGCTGCCCTGAAGAAGAAGAAGGGTAAAAAGAAAAACAATGAAAACTCCGGCAACTTCACTAACGGACCGCAGCATCATCACCATCAGCAGATTATGCAGCAGCAACAGCAACACAGTCATCATCAGCAAAAAAATAACAGTAATAGTTTCGGTTTTAGCAACCCGATAAAAAATAGCAACCCTGGGTCGCCAATAGTCACAATTAAAAAAATCATGGAAAATGATTCGGAGCCTACTGTAACCATTACATTAAGAGGCGCCACACCAAAGCAAGACAAAGTGTTGTACACTCTTCTCAACGGCAAAGGTGAGAAAATAAAAATTATTCTTCTTTTCCCTGTCATCGCATTTCTTAATGTCCGGGGTTTGTGAGGGGCAGAAAAACCAGAGGACTCATTCTCCGATTCTTTATTGGCTGGCCGAGCACTTTCGCCCATTCGGGCATCTTCCACGTCGCCCTGAAGATTGCTCAGCCAGCCAAAAAATAATCAGAGAATGAGTCGCCTGGTTTTTCTCCCCCTCACAACCCCCAGACAAAAATTATTCTTATACCGTATTGTACGTGTCCAAGCAAATTCCTACTGCTTAATGAGTGGGCGAGTCAGTGGCGCACTGAGTTCGGCAGGAAGGTTCAAGCCTTCCAATTAGGTCCGTCCCGCCCTCCTTGAGCATTTAAGTTGGTAATCTATGTGTGACTCTCGCACGAGTATAACACAAATAGAAGGTGGCTTGAATCCTGGATGGATGCATGGCTTTCGAGTTGCTACCACCCGTAATCCGGGACGGCCTCACCGAGTTATTGTTAGTAGGCAGCAATAGTTGTGCTTTTTGTAGAAAATTTTTGTTTCCGCCCATGATTTTCCCCATTCTGTGTTCCAGTGTGCGAGCCAGGGAAAAATTCGAAGGGGTCGAAAAATTTCAAGGACTTAAAAATGAACAAAGAGACTGAAAGACCTCCATTTCTTCCCAAGAAAGGCCCTGCGTCTCAAAAAACCCCGCTGATAACCTCGTTGCCAATGGAACAGAAGCCATTCCGACCCAATCCTGTCACAAATTTTCACATGCCAACCAACCCAAGTTTGCCAGTTACCAGAGAGCTCACTAATCCAACCTCGATACAAATCAACAACGCTGTGTCGCACATGACTAGAAACGGCTACCATGATTTCAATTTTCCCGGAATTCGACTTCCACCTGAAATTACTATTACGAAGGTTGATCCGACTAAGGCGAAATTCAAAACACCTCAAAGAGTAAGTTGTCGATTTAATGAGGTGCAGTCTCTTTTTTTTATTTCACATGTTTCAAGTGTTGGATCAAGACGATTATTCGTTTTAGGGACAAGAGTCTCATCAAGATCAGATCTCGCTACAACCGATACTCAAACCTGTGAAAAAAACACCCACTCCTGAGGTAATCTATGTTTCAACAAACAAGTTGAAACAAGAAGCTGATTTAGCAGTGACCAGAGCCTCAAAACCAGGTAAACTACATTGTGCTACCTATATTGTTTGATCTAGATGTTGACTGAGGTCATGCGGTTTTTCTCTCCTCAGTTAGGGGACTGCTTTCAAGCCCTTAGGACCTATAATGTCTATGGTATAAGGAATTTTCTGCATTTTATCACATTTTAGCGCAATGTCAATCAATAAATTTTGAACAGCTGCAGATCTAATGGACAAGGCACCCGTTAGTAGTTCCTCTTCAAAAAAACGCCGTAAGAAGAAAGAGACTGACGCAACTTCGAAACAAAAAATGTCCAACGCTTATCCTGGTCTTGACATCGAAATCGTCAAATCCGTCAAAGACCAGAATGCCGAGCTTTGCCAGCAAATGTCGTTTTTGACTATCAACCCGTACGCTGACAACCAGAGCACCAACAATGTGGACCAACCGATGAAAGCTGCGAAGAAGAAAAGAAAAAAGAAAAAGAAAGCGAGCAAGGTGGAGGGTGGTGTAGAAGCTGAAGATTGGAACACATTGGGTATGGTTATTTCTCTGTTAGTCGCGAAGGATTACAAAGAAACAGTTAATCAGAAATCAGTAGTAGTACTGTATAAAAGTAGTAGTAGTATCAATCGGTACAATAATTGTAGTGGTATAGAGCAGTAAATACAGCATAATAGTATTAGTAATCAATTAGAAATCAGTTATACTCAAGGTTACTATAAGCCCCATTCTCAAACCAAACATCTCCATTTAAGGGGCATTACAATTAATTAATCTTCTTTTGGGTGTCGCTCTTTTTCTGATATTGTGAGGATGAGGGGGAGATTGAAAGTGCGACTTTTTCTCCATATTTTTATTATTGGTCGGCCAAGATCTTTCACTCATTCGGGCATCTTCAGGGCTGCATAGGTCCATCGGGTACAGGTACCTGAAGATGCCCGAATGGGCGAAAGATCTCGGCCGACAAATAATAAAAATATGGAGAAAAAGTCGCACTCTCAATCTCCCCCTCATCCTTACAATATAATTAATTAATGTTTAATTTATGATTTATCTCATTTTTCGCACCATTTCACCAGGCCATTTCTAACACTTTTAATTCTTTTCCAGACAATGTGTTCGTTCCCAAACACTTGGACCTTAACGACGGCGAAATGGATGATGCCGAACGTGAACTCGAAGCATTCAAATTGTTCTGCATGCAGTCCGTCCCCGTTCCTCTTGACCGAAAGGAGAAAGTCAATCTTAACCTCAAAGATCTGGTTCTCAAGAAAAAATCCGTGTCGTGCAGTTGAACTTGTTTCCCTGGACTGTTCACCGCGGAAGGTGCTGCCATTAATTGTGAACTCGCGATCCGACCGTGGCAGATCACGGAATTTGATATATTTTTATTTATATCGGCAGAACATTCATAATGCTCTCCTGAACTGAATGCTGTCCGGCAAAATCATCCTGACCGGTTTTATCCATTCAATTACATTTCTATGGTAAATTTGACCCCTCAGCCTGTAACCCACGAACAGTGTTGGCTGTCTAATCAGACAAACATGACAAGATTAATTATTGGTACCCCTGATATATTGTTTATGGACAAGCAAAAATAGTACCCTACCAGTTAGCTCTCCTGAAGGCATTGGCAGTTCACTTCCTTGTTTGCTGACAGCGATGTCATATCCAAAGTTTATGATATTTTGTTGATTCCTGTCTCAAGTCCCTGTTAGCACAGCCAATATTTCTTGCTTCTCTTTGGCGCATAATTGCTGCGCGTGTGGTACAGTTTGAAAGGAAAAATGGATGTACAATATTTCAATTGTCTAAATACATTTTTTAGTACATTGAGTTTTCTCCTATCCTTTTAGACTCTGAGTAAAATATTGTTGGGGTGGTACAATAACAGGGAACCATGAAAATAATTCCCCTTCCGATGAAGCCATTCCATAGAAAGAATTTTAAAGCTTCAAGCTCATACCAAATTTTTGAAAATCGCACAAGTTCGACACAAAAGCTGCGATAACTTGAGAAGTAATAAAGCTATCGACTCGCGATGGTCTTATTCGATTCAGCGTCCAAAAATCTATAGAAATTGATACCGAAGATACCTTTGTCCGAAATACATTCGAAAATACGAATTTTCACACCCTCGTAACCACTTGAAAAGTACCCTTAAAAATGAGGTAGCGATTTGGTTAAAGAATTGAGCCGTTGTGAGGCCAATATTGG
Organism: Tupiocoris notatus; assembly: GCA_037159825.1. Classification (NCBI taxonomy): domain Eukaryota; kingdom Metazoa; phylum Arthropoda; class Insecta; order Hemiptera; family Miridae; genus Tupiocoris; species Tupiocoris notatus. The sequence continues at coordinate 26,688 of JASJUZ010000603.1, read as the reverse complement.
TTTTTGGCGAACCTTTCATTACATGAAAATTAGTTAATGCAATACCTACCATTATTTTCCACTACAAATAGATAAAAACCTAAAACTGGATAGAAATAATAGAAAGATTCTGGGGCTGATTACCTAATTTTACGAATTGTTTTACTATAGAAAAAGCTTCTATCTACTTATTGCTTTTATTTTATTTAGCTTTTATTTAAAAAATGAATAATCGATCGAAAAGCGAATAATCGATGTCAAGAAACTATCGATACTAAATTTCGATATTTACCCCCTGATACATCGATATTTCAAAAACGATGTCCTAACCTATGCCTGATAGCCTGCCCGTGTGCATTGCTAATACCATGCTCCGTCTGTTATGATTCAATTACTTTCAATTTACTACCCTGTTGGACTCGTTGAGATGACAATTTGACGTTTTAATCGAGTATATTCTTCTTTGTCATCTTACGTGTTTCCAGTGAAACACTTCGTCGTAAACTATTCATCTGCGGTTGATTAGAAGGAATAGTCAATCAGAAAACATGGAGTACATCTCTCCAGCAGAAAGTGGTTCTACCGTCACCAAAATGTAAGTACTTACACTGTAGAAACCTTCACCAAGTTCTTGTAGAAAAACCAAAAATTATATCGAGAAAAATTTACTGTAGAGGTGTCATCCGTACGTTCTTCGGTGATGCGTGTATAAACTTGCATTTCTCAACTGAGTCCTACGTGCTTGAACTCAACAACTTGACTTTTGAAGGATTACTTAACTGCTCGTGATATGACCAATTCTTGGTTGATTGGACCACCTCCCCTATGAATATAAGAAATACTTAGTTCTACCATTCCCGAATTGATTAAACGACTTTTCGAAACGACTCTTGACCAGAATGGTGATTTTTGGAGTTGGCGCCTCTCTGGCAGAATGACTACCGGATGGTTACCAATAAATCTGAATTTACAGTAAATTGCCAGGTGCCTAAGTAATAAATTAGATAGAAAGATGAAACAAGGTATAGGGTCTTGACGTAAATATCCATAGATAAATTAAAAATAGCATTTAGGAAGAGACTTGAATAGTCATCGTCAAATTGCTCTTGTTAAAAATTGGGGCTCTGAAATGCTGGCTTGCTCTGTTCAAGTATTATGAAAAGTCGTGTGTCATAGCCCAGATGTGGGCCTACTAATAAAGAAAAAAAAAAAAACTTCACTCGATAGAAAAAGCTAGTAGAGAAATGGGTGATAAACCAATTAGCACATCAGTTGCGGATGGAAAGAAATCAGTTTTTTTTTTTTCACAAGAAAGACAATCAGGGGATCGGACTCCCTCCGTCACAGTGTTGCCACACCCAATAAGGTGGGAAAAGAAACATAATTCGCCTCATCGTGATAGTTATATTCTTCCCGATTCAGATTTTATCGGTTTCTCTAACAAAATTATAAGAGAGGCGCCAACTGCATAAAGTAACCATTGTGGAGGCGATTGAGAGGAGAAATGAAAGTCGTTCAATCATAAGTATTTTTTATTATTACGGGAGGTGGTCCAATCAATCAGGAAGTGGTCAGGTGAATACGAGTAGTAAATTAGTTTTTAAAATGTATAGTTGGTGATTGAGTTGCTGTGAAGTTGGGATATTTTTGTTATTTTTCCTTTTAAATTTTTTAAAACATATTTCAGCCTTTGTTGCCAATGCGGTACACCTATCGAGCCGAATCCGGCCAATATGTGCGTCGCCTGTTTGAGAACTGAAGTCGACATCACTGAAGGTATACCCAAACAGGCCACTATCTACTTCTGCCGTGGATGCGAAAGGTGAGCCAATTATTTGTTCTGAACGTGGAAGGGATCATTGAGGCAAAAATATGTGACGGTTAACTGCATACTAATATTTATGATCATTTCACCATCGCGTGAAATCGCAATTGATCGATTCTCTGCTAGAATCGATTTCTTCATGCGCTTTTAATAAGTGCTATTTTGTCTCAATAGTCTTATGGGATGATGTAGGCTTCAATACCTGCGAGTGCTCCCTGCACCTCTTGAAGATGTACCTCAGAGGAGGGATAATTAAACAATCGTGACCTATGGAGGGTGAAGAAATTCTTATTTTGCAATGTTTTTGAAAGATTAGTGTATTTGATATCAATTTCTGTAGGTTTTTTAAAGCTAAATCGAATGAGATCATAACAGGGTTGAGAGCTTTAATGATTCTTGAGTTATCGCTGCTCTTATGTGGAATTTTTCAAATTTTGAAAATTGTATATTTTATTAGTTGAGAACTTGTAGAGCTATAAAAATCGTTCTATAATCTTTACTATGTTCGTTAAACTCTCTTTTTTAGCCGATTCCTTATGTGATTAATTCGACTTCTAAGTTATTAAGATAATAGAAAGAAAATTGGTGCTAGTTACACTGCTTGTTGGTGTTTCCTGTACAGTTACCTCCAAGGCTAGCTACAACTCATTTTTTTTGGTCAAGTCCACCATAAGATAATTGAAAATAATCATACGATAAATGCTGAAGAGATTTCCTCATGGTCACCAATGTGTTGGTAGGTGGAAATGTTCACAAATTTTTGGGATATTATGACAACAAGTGGACAGTATTATTAAATCACAATTTAATCGAATGAATAATAAAAAATCACTTTACAACGTTAAAATCATCTGCGGCAGTTTTTTCAACCCCAAGTATATATCCGTTTTATGTACTTACCTTATATACGTATGTGTAGTCTGCCTGCCTTTATTAATTAAGTTTATTAAATAAGGTTTTAATAATAATAATATTTTATTTGTTCAATCTATGGAACAATTTATCTATTCAATTAATTCATACAATGCTCTTTATTACTTTAGATACCTGCAGCCGCCTAACGAATGGGTCCAAGCTAGCCTCGAGTCACGCGAATTGCTTTCATTGTGCTTGAAAAAACTCCGAGGACTCAACCGAGTGAAACTTGTCGACGCCGGATTCATTTGGACTGAACCGCATTCCAGGCGTTTGAAAGTGAGCAATTGAGATGACAATTTAGCGTTCGTTATGTTTTTCGGAAAATATTGACCCTATTGATTAATTCGCAGGTCAAAGTGACTGTTCAAGGTGAAGTTGTTGGAGGAGCAGTTCTTGAACAAGTATTTGTCGTTGAATATGTGGTCGCCCATCAAATGTGCGATGATTGCCATCGAGTCGAAGCTCAGAATTTTTGGAGAGCAGTGGTACGAAATAATTATTCTACTCAATGTCGTCCAGTATTGTTAATTAAATGGATTTTCAACATCAGCTCTCGTCTACCGGCTTGAGTGCTAAAGGCTGCCACGTCAATTATTTGTTGATCCAAGCAATGATGAACAAGAAAACTCATTTTTCAAGATTTCTCTAATCGCCAACATCAAAGCAATCCGTTGTAGATATCCGCGCGGTTCTGTGCAGCCCTCAGCACTCCCCAATTCAACATGACCATCGAAATCCCTCGGTAAAAATATTAATCAATTATATTTCACAGGTACAAGTTCGACAAAAAGCGGTGAACAAAAAAACATTCTACTATTTGGAACAGCTGATCCTGAAGCACAAAGCTCATGACAACACGCTTGGGATCAAGCCAATTCATGGTAAGCTTAATCGGCTGCATCAAACCATGATTAGTGAGTATGAATTCCACTTGTTTTCCAACTTTGGACTTCTTTTGCCTTTCAGAGGGACTGGATTTTTTCTATGCCACCGAAACACACGCTCGAAAGATGATCGATTTCTTAAATACCGTCCTCCCCATACGCTATCAATTGTCTAAACGCCTCCTCTCCCACGACGTTCACAGCAACATTTACAACTATAAATTCACCATCAGGTGAGACTTGACAGCGCCAACATTGCTATCTGCCCAACTACCGAGGATAACTGTTTTTGCATTATTTGTTTTCTTTTACGTCCTAGTGTTGAGATCGTTCCGGTTTCCAAAGACAGTTTGGTCTGCTTGTCGAAAAAAATGGCAGGTCAGATGGGAGGAATAGGACAGCTATGCATCGTTCAGAGAGTAACCAACAGCATCCACTTGATCGATCCTACAACTGCTCAAAGTTAGTTTTCGATAGGAATAGAGGGAATAGAATTTATTAAGCTGGCGAATAGCGCTAGCTAGTACTGGCGATTTTGTTTATAAATGTGTAACTACTTAGTGTTACTGTCTTTGTTATTTTTCAGTTGCTGAAGTAACTGGCACGCATTATTGGCGGGATCAATTTACTGCAGTTTGTGATCCGAAACAACTTGTTGAGTACATTGTCATGGACATTGATCTGATCGAAGACAAGGACAGGAACATATTCCCTGGTCAAGGCCAGTTATCGCTCAAGGTAACTACGCTTTGAATTTTTGTCATAAACGCACTCGGGGTGAAATATCAAAAATCAATCAATTTTTTTTTTTTTTTTTTTTTTTTGACTGTCTTGGAGGAAATTAGGAATCAAATCTGCAAGAAGAAAGTAGGTTGTACCATGATTGGAACTCAGATAAGTAGGTGTACATAAACTATTATCAAATTACAGCTTACCTTTACCATACCCTGCTTGCACACAGGTTTCATTCCATAATCAGTCTTTCAGTAAAACTAATAGTGCATGAAGCCTGAGCTTCAAGGTATGCATTTTGTTTAGTGTGGAGGAACCTCACATTTTTTCAAAGGTCCTTTTCTGGGCTCCTAATTAATCGAGATACTACTCAAGCAAAGGATGCAACCAAATAAGAAAATCATTCTAACAGATAGCCCGTTAAAATCAACCTTCCAAATAGGACTAGATTGCTGGAGCAAGACACTGAATAGTACCGAAAAGATCCGCAAGAAACACAGGCTTAAAGCTTGAATCCTGTAGGCCGACCATTTCGCCCCCTTGTACCTCCGACACTGAGAAGAGTCTCAGACTCATTATCCGATTCTTTATCGGCTGTGGACCCTATGGCTCCACGTCGCCCTGAAGATGCCCGAACGGGCGAATGTGCTCCGCCAGCCAATAAAAAATCGGAGAACGAGTCGCCTGGTTTTTCTCCCCCTCTCACCCCCTGTACAATAATAATAATGAAAAATATAATGCATTCATCACCAAATGGGAGAAAACCAAACACATTGGACACGCCCCGTATGATTTCCACAAAGGTGAACAACGGCCCAAGCCACTAATGAGACCTAAAAATGTCCACAAAATCGAAATTGATCCATCTGAAAGAAGAGGAAATGCACAAAACACTTTAGATTATCACGAGCGGCAAACCTTTAATGCTGGCCGCGAAGGCGTCTTCATAATTAGCTTTCATTTTGCCGATGGCTCCATTTTTCTAGGTACCAATCCATAAAAATGTTAGAGCTTTTAAAAACGCTAATAATTCCTCTCTGAATTCACTTGAGTTTGGTTTGTCAACAGCACGCGATGGCTGACGTTTGGGTCGTCCGGGCTTCTGAAATCGGCTCTAATGATGCGATGCTCCACACGAGGTCACATATTGGTCACTTACTCAAAGTTGGAGATTCTGCCCTTGGGTATGACAATTAATTAAATAACAATCTAAATTTTCATCGTTTTCCTCATTGCATGTTAAGGTCAAGGGGAGAAAACCGAGGCGACTTACCGCAAATTTCTTCTATTTCTGCCAAGATTGTTTACATGTTCAGGCATCTTAAGGTAGAACCATAGGAATATACGGCACCTGGTTACTTACGGTTCTACAAAGCTCTGTAGATGCTCGAACAGGTAAACGATCCGGGCAGAAATAAAAGAATAAGTCCCTCAGTTTTCTCCTCCTCAATCTCACAACAAACAAGATTAATTTTACCTTAATCATGTATAGCATGCTGGAAATAGCTCAAGCTGTTTTTTTCCAGTTACAACGTACAGGATTGCAATGTCAATAACTCGCACTTTGAAAAGTTGAACAAAGAAAAGATACCTGACGTCATTCTAGTGAAGAAACACTATGGTGACAGATCGAAGAAACGCGCGTGGAAACTGAAACATCTCCCTAGAGATGATACGAGCATCGGATCAGCTAACAAGTGAGTGGGATCGGAATTTTCACTTGGCTTAAGACTTCCTTAACACATTCACTGCGGATCCCAAATCGGAAAAATTCCAGCCAACCTGCATTAAATACCGGTTAACTTTAAACCCAATTATCTGCTAATATTCATACTGTGAAAATTAAAGCTGAGAGTACGTTTACACTCCAGAGACCCTCCAGCCCCCCTGAGGATAAAAACGGAGTCGATAATTGGTGCGGGAACGTCATAGGAGCGTATAACAAATATAGAAGGTGGCTCGAATCCGGAATGGCCGCACTGAATTTGTTAATAGGGAACAAACAATTCTATTAAGTCACCTATAACTTTTCCCAAAAACAATCAAATTTCTAAAATTAAGGAGATAGTGAAGGAATGAGGAGAACCATTAATATTACCCCTCATTTGTAAGGGAGGGGTGTTTATCACTGGAGTACTATAGTTATCACCGTCTCGATAACTTCCAATTAGAGGCTGGAAACAGTAGGTACTTTTTTCGAACCTGCAGTGAGCCCCAACTCCCAGCTTCAGGTAAATTATAGGTGTAAAAATTACCCTGATTTATATGCAGAAACACGGCTTTTCCTTTATGCTCGCGTTGGTAACTCTTCTCCTCCTGGCTTGAGAGCTTTATTAGAGTTTTTGCCACGACGTCCACACCGAAAACGAAGCCGACCGGTTTATTTCTACCTACTGAGTCGAAAATAAAACAATTCGTCTAGATCGGTCAGAGGTTTAATTGTAACTGAAGCCGCTCGGGGCCCCTTGGCAACTGTCTGTTTTTGTTCGGCTCGGCTTCCTTTGATCTGTACCTACTTTATGCGGGTTGGGAGCAGCGGCCCGGGCCGGCATTTTCTCACCCGGCAAAGCCGCCCGGGGCGTCTACATCAACGCGGCTTAGGCCGCTCGGCCTACCCCGGCATAGTGTGGACGCTGCTTTAGGGGTCATTGAAGAATGTCCGGGTAGAATTTCCGAGTTAGCTCCCCTGACTGTGTCTTCACATCCTGGGAGAACGTTCTGCTGTTTTCGGCAACCTATGCACCATGTGAAGGTAGCCGTAGGATTAGGGACGATACGGTACCCGAAAATATACATATAATATTTTTATCGGTACCCAGTATCGCTACAAATATCGGTGTCGTTACAAAAAAGTATCGACACTCCGATATATCATTGGTATCGTACCGTCCCTTCAGAGGATGCAAAAACTTGCTATATCCATTCAGTTGCATGGATAGATCTGAGTCAGGATAACCCCTCCTCATGAAAAGGAGGATATTTTATGTTCAACTGATTAGTAAGTTAGACTGTTTGAGGCTTCTAAATGGATATCGGTCTGGCCCCAGGTGAAAATCAATTCAAGATTCTGATCACGATATAGATTAGAAGTTATTATTTTATGATACCGTTAGTTATGAAGAATTATAAGGGCAGAGTGGATTAACTATTATTTTATTTTTAGGGATTACGCTGCCTTCCTCAACGATTTGGAGGAGGATCCCGTTTACCGACAGAATGTCAACATATATCGTGACCCTAACAAGCAGATTCCGGTTGACGCGGACGATGTCGATGATCCATACGCGCCGCGGGTCACTCTGGAGGAAATGCTCGACGAGATGCACATAGACGATGAAGAAATGCCAGATGTCCAATGAAGTACAATCTCATATATATTATGAAAAAATCTCGAACAGATTCCCGATTGTACTTTGTGAAAAAAACCTCAGTTTCATAAAACTATCAATATTTTTATGGGCTTATCATTAATTTTTTATTCTCTTCGATTCCCTTCGTACTTGGTCAATTGATAAATTGTGATGGGCAGGTCATATTCGATATGCACCGACCGGTTGAATTTCTATGATTCACAAACCAACTTCAGCTGTTCTGTCAATTTTAAAATCTTGAATGTTTGTAATTTAATTTTTAAATCGAAGGTCTTGAAACATAATGATTTGTCAATTGCTAGGGAAAGATAAGAGGAAAATCAAATTAAGTATTAACCAGTGGTGTGCATAGATCACACAGTACTTCCATGTTTGAGTCGGTAACTGGAATAACCAATTATAAAATCAAGAAAGCTCCTACTAAGGGTGTAACTTTATTACTCTATACAAATGTTATTAAAAAACTAGCTAGGAGATCCCAGGATTCAAGCCAAGTTTTGTAAATGGGATAATTTCTATGAGTCTCCAGCGTCAAAGATATTGATCTTTTCACGGCCTGTAAAAATCTAAATACTCAATAAACAGCATAAGGCGGAAGTACAGTGTAGTATCCAATCGATACATAACAAGTTTTGTGAAATGGAGTCATTTTTAACGCAAGAAGACCCAAATATACAAAAGTGCACAAATAAAATAACTGAAAATGCGAATTACGAGGAAGTACGGTGTGTGGCACTATTAATAAAAATAAATCGACATTCAGCTGGCATAAAGAATCGTTTCTAGTCCCCCAGCGTTTAAATATAATCGTTTTTGCAGTCTGAAAAATCAAAATATAGTCAATATGCGCACAACAAGTAAGTACTGTATGCCATCCACTTGATAAAAATCGGACTTCATTCAATCGCCGTCCCAAACATTTCAAGACCTTGAGCGTTCAAGTATATTAATCTTTGCAGCCTGTAAAAATCAAAATACAAAATATGTACCAGGGATGTGCAAAAGCTGACAGTGTGGAGGTATGGTGTATGACCCATACTAAAAAACAACCATTATCTGCTCGCCATATTAAACATTTTATGACCAAAAAGTTAAAAAATATTGGCTCTTATAGCATGTAAAAATCGAAACAGATAAAACTTGGAACGGTTATATCTCGGCATTACAGTGCGTTATCCAAAATCCGGAAATGTCTAATATTGCTCTTTCTTTAGATGAAAACATTCTCTGAAAATTTCATTGAGTTTCATTCATTTTTCACGGAGATATATACATTGAATATTGATTTTTACGGCCTTTAAAAATCTCAACAGTAGAAAAACGGAATACGGCGGAAGTACTGTGTGTGATGAAAACAATACATTACAAGTTTGGTGAACGTGGTCAAAGTTGGTAATATTTATAGCAAATAGACCCGAAAATTACAAAAGCGCTCGAATAAAATAACTTCAAATACGTTTTACGAAGATGTACTGTGTGTGAGCGCAAAAATAAAAATGATGCGATATTCAGCTGTCATATAGAAACATTTAAAGTCCCCCAGCGTTCAAATATATTCAATTTTGTGGTCAGTAAAAATCGAAATATTGTCAATATGAGAATAAAGCGAATTGTACTGTATGTGACCCACTTAAAAATCAGGCATCATTCAATCGCCAATCCCAACATTTTGAGACCTCGAACGTTCAAATACATTGAGTTTTGTGGCCTGTAAAAATCAAAATACGCACTACTGAAATAGTGAAAAATTATCATAACGTGGAGGTACGGTGTGTGACCCAATATTTAAAAAATCAAGCGGCGTCTGCACGCCACAACGAACATTTCAAGACCTTAAACGTAGAAAAATATTGACTCATATAGCCTGTAAAAATCAAAAAAAAAAAAAAACTTTGAACGTTTATATTATCTCGGAAGTACTGTGTGTTATCCAGAATCCGGAAAAGACTAATTTTGCCCAATTACTGGGAAAACACTCTCTAGTAATTTCATAGAGTTTCATTCATTTTTCACGGTGATATGACGATTTATGCAATTTTTTGACCACAGACACTTATTGAAAGTGTTTCAGAGTGTAGTAGGATAACAATTTTTTCCAAAATCACTTCCGTTCCGAAGTCGACTTTTCGAACGATCACAATACTTCCCCTTACTACGTAAACATGGAAGTAAAAATAATTTCAAGTAAAGGCAAAAATCCCTAAACTGATTTTTTTTACGTCGAAGGGGAGGAAACCGGGCGATTTATTCTCTTTTGTCTGATGCAACAATACACAATTAGTATCAAGGAACTATTTTTGACAGGTATTGGTATCAAAGATATATTTCACAAGTATGTGTATCTAACATAGATTCCACAGACGTACCGAGTTCACAGCGTTTTTTCAGCATTTCTCAGGTCGAATTAGTTTCACAGGTACAAATGAATATTAGTATTGACACATTCTACTCATACCATCTGAAACCTGAAGAGAATTTCAATTAATAGCTCTCCCCATTCACGATATTAACGCCGCATCGTTTTCGAGGCGTCAGAACTGTGAAACTCGAAGGTCGATTCATAGGCCAGCTTCAGGTACGAGGTTAGAGCCTGGGAAAGCAAATTTAGTCAATTACTAAACATATATACTGATTCTTCGCTGTTGAGATTGAGGGGGAGAAAGACATGGCGACTTGTTCTCCTGTTTTTTATTAGCTTGCCAAGCACTTTCGCCCCTTCGGGCATCAGCAGGGTTTCGTAAGCTAGGTATCCACGGCCCGTGGATACCTTGTAATGGTACTACGAAGCCCTGATGATACCCAAAGGAGCGAAAGTGCTTGGCAAGCTAATAAAAAACAGGAGAACAAGTCGCCATGTCTATCTCCCCCTCAATTTCAACAACGAAGAATGATCGATGCGACAAAACGACAACAAATACGTAGGTACTGATGTTTACATCTTTACGGACTGATAGCGACAGAAAAAAGTTGTATAAAATCGAAACTCACGCAGAGGTCTATGAGATGCTGAAAAGTTGACCATAAGATGGACAGCTAGTTGCAGTGGCCAAGCGTTTCACATCAATTGGGTACGTCCGCCAGGCCAGAAGCCACAAAATAATCAGCGGTCAAGACATGGCTTGACAGGGAGGATGATCCTAGAAAGCAATTAAGACAGAATTTCAAGGTGGATACAGTTTCTGTTCATAACTACAATAAAAAACGAGGAAATTCGTCGCAATAAAACTGAGATATTACTGTGGTGCCGATAACAATAATTTTACAGAAAAGGTTTTTCACGGAGTTAATACAAGACATAAAAAATTGTTTCCATACGTTACAAAAAAGAAGCAAAAAATTTCCTCGGTATAACAATTTCTGATAAATATGAAGACTATGTTGAAAGAACGGTGCAAATGATTGTACAGTGGTTTATTATTCCTTCGCTTCAATAATGATTTAAGAAGACTATCCATTTCTGATAGTAATTATTCCGATTATGTGTGAACGTTCCAACCGATAAACCGATTGGTCACTATAAGGGAAAACTCCGTAGCTACTATTGTAATTTTAATCATTTTTATTCTTCTTAATTTCCTAATTAAAGTCTCCCAAATTCAACACAAAAGCTGTGATAACTCGAGAACCAATAAAGCTATCGACCCCGCGATGGTCTCATTCGATTAAGCGTCCAAAAATTATAGAAATTGATACCAAATTCACATTTTTTTGAAAAACCTTGGAAAATATTCATTTTCTCCCCCTCCAAACCCCCCCAAAATACCCTTGAAGATGAGCTAGCAATGTGGTTCAACAATTGGGCCGTCGTAGGACCGAGATTGATTTTTGAAGATAATTTCAAGAATGTAGCTATTTTAGTTTGGCCGGAAAAGCGTTGACGGCGGACAGACAGAATTTTTTTTAATTGGATATTCGGATTCTACACGCCTTGAAACGTAAAATATCAAATTTTGAGGTGAGGGGGGGGTTAGAAAATTTTTTTTCTTGGGCGATTACAATAGTTCATTATTGAATAATAAACCAAAACCTGAATAAAATATTTCGCTAACTAAGAATATTCGGCAACAGTAAATTTAGAGAGATCAGAACCGGCCAAGCCAAGCAGCTCTGACCATAAATAATATCCATCGGTCCTAGAAAGCAGTGTAAATATTAGTGATGGAGCGAACAAAGAGATGTAAATAGGTATGTGCCAAAAAAGAAAATAAATTACACAGTAAAAGTTCTGGAGTAGAACTAGAGTGAAAACGCCGCGAATGGGGGGAGTGATTCTCATTGATGCTATTTTGGACGGTCATCATTTACAGATCATGGAAATTTAGAAGACGCAATTTTTAGCAGAGCCAAGAATATTTCCCAGTACTCCGAATACCTGACGTTTGTAAATATAAAACGAGCTAAAATCAATAGAAATTCAACACTATAAAAGGAGTGAGTTGATCACTAGTGTCAAAAATGCCCAAAAAATATGATTTAGAAGTTTTTATTAGCTGCACTCGTATTCACAACTTTAAAAAAAGGAGAGATGCAAAATTGGCGGTCAAAAATTGATTTAAAAAATCAATCGCACCAATTAAAGGAGTCAAAAATTAATTATTCGAATAAAAATAAATAAATGGGACAAAAAGGGTTCACAGTTTGGACGAGAATTAATCGGTAGCTCATGTATCTGTATTGCTTACAAGCGATTCAAACTAGGAATGAATCTATATTATGGAAACGTTCATCAAACCGACTCGTAAAAAATTGAAGAAAGGGATCTTCACCTATAATGCACGTAAAACTCACCCTGATCAAGGAGGAAAGCAAGCACAATATGAATGGTCAAAAATACAGCAAAAGTACTTGAACCAAAGGGATATTTTTGTTTTCATACTGAACTATTAATAGGAAATCAATTTTCCAAGGCTACAAGGGGAAAATTGTATCAACGGAAAAAATGTTGCCAAAGCTTCCTAGTTGACAGTCAAGGGTTTTATTTGAGGAGCGAAATTGTTTCACCGACCACCAACGTAGATGCTGACAAACGGAAACCTACAGCACTAGGAATTTCTTCAAGCTTTGAATCTTAGGAGAGAAGAAAATAATTACAAATTCAATAAAACGCTGCATGTTCGCTGTGCTTCCAATATTTAAGAATCACTCCCTGAACAATGATGATCATAAAAAATTAGAATGACAATAGACTGTTTGAACAGAAGTAGCCTAATTAAACCTCATGAACCGAAATAAAACAAAATTAACAGAAGCAAGTAGTATTACTTACCATACACAAATACCAAGGAGGACCAGAGCAATAGGAAGCGGACAGTACAAGCATTCTCTGTCAAGATAGATGAGAACTCGTTCGATACCGGAAGAAAGCACCCCTGAGTGTGATAGCTTTCTCTTCAAGCGAATCCAATATGATGTAGATTGAGGAGCTTTCCTTGAGAAGAAAAACATCTCAAGATGCCAGAACATTTTGTAGATAAACATGACCATAGTCGACCGCTGAAAGACTTACTTCATAATCGAGTCAACATTGAATTGAACGTAAGTTCAGAGAGAGCAAAATTCTTTAAAAACTTCCATCTCTGGAGACATTTGAAAGAAACAAAACTAACCCTATTAATTCGGCGAAACTTCTCGGGAGTTAGGGCGTAATCAGACTGCACTGAAATGCCCTGGCAAGTCGAGGTGATTCATTGAACCTACTCACTAGAAGCCGGCCCCTCATATAAGTTTAATCATCGATGAACAAGATGTATCTATGATCACCAGAAGAGCTTACCACATTTGCAAACCTGCAGAGAACGACCGACACCAGTTCATCCTGAAATAGTTACGTACTTACTTGCCGCTTTGCGTTTGACTTGAATAGATTCTTCGAAATATGAAACACGGAATAAACGGTTAGTGGCTGGATCTGGATTCAACAGCACAGCAATGATTCAGAAAAAACTATTCCTGAAGAAGACAGCCCTTGAATCAAATGTTCCGATGTTTGAGCGCAGTCATGTCACCATTGAGGTTTTTAGAGGATATATGCTAATTGCCAATGCACCTTTAGTAAAACAAAAAGTTCAGTGCCATTATCGCGTCAGCTTGCAAAGCGAAAAATCCTGACAAAAAACCATTTTTTAAGAAAAGTACCCAGATCTCGGGCTTTATGCTTTCTGGCAATATTTTCTTCCAGAATTGAATAAGCAGGCAGAGTCTTCAAAGTTTTACGAATCTCCGCACAAGCCCTTTGATGAAACAAGGGACAAGATTAAAATTACGTTCAACATAGGTAATAATTTTGGGTCTTTTGAAATCAGACCATCAAGACATTCGACATTGACTCATTTTGTACTGAGCAAACGTGGCCAAATATTCTGCTCCAGACAAGAGTAAAAACTAATGTTTCCGATGGCTCCTGTGAACAGTACCGGTGATGCATGTACTTAGAATTTCGCAGTCATGAATCATAAGGAGGCAGGTTTCACCTCGACAAGTATGCACGAAAGAGATGCTTTTTTTGCCAACATTGAGACTAAGAAGATATTTTGAAACATAGATATTTTCAACAACAATGTCCCCAACAGAACTAAATTTGGTAATGTGATAGAGATCCTCATTTTGCACTTCTAAGGAGTTGATGGGGAGAATCGCTTGGTGACTCTCTCTTCTTCGGCTTTATTCAGCCGAAATCTTTCGCCCCTTCAGGCATCCGAAATAGGAACGGTACAATACCCGAAAGTATCGATGTTTTTTCGATACGATACTAGTGTCGACTCCGATATATTGGTCAAAAGTATCAATATGCCAATATATTGGTCAAAGTATCAATACTCCGATACATTGGTCAAAAGTATCGATAACATTGATATTTTGCAAGTAAAATTAAATCCGAAGATTAAAAACGGTGCACATATTCAAAGACACATTAAAGAAATGACCTTCCGATACCTTCAAGACCAACAATAATTGTAGATTTGTACCTATCTGCTTCATAATTTTTTTTATTTAATTTTCTGATTTATTTGAAGAAGTTTTGTTTTATTATTTTTCAAACTAGACAGAGTTGATTACATTATTTTGCAAACTGTTTGCGACACAGTGGAGTAATTCTCTGTACAAACAAAATGTAAGAGGGCCTATTATGGTCCTAATTTTGTTTGTTTAATCAATCAATCGAGAGAAAATATCTGTCATTAGGTTGAGGTTATAGAAAATATCGATGTCATTGGGGGAAGGAGTAGGACAGAAACGATAAATCGTTTCAATCGATCTCTGACCTAGGGGGTCAGGCGGGTGAGCAAGAATTTATTTCAGTTCTCTAATAATTTGCTGTATTTTGCTTTTTTGTGAGTACCAAATAATAATATGTACATATATCGTATCGATACTTCCGATATATCGAGAAAAAGTATCGAAACAAAAATATCGGTACCCAGTATCGATACAAATACCAAGACTATCGATACTCCAATATATCGTTGGTATCGTAGCGTCCCTAATCCTAAAGGCAGCATAGGTCCATTAAGCGACTAACAGAGGCAAGTCGTCAAGTTATTTATCCCCATAATCCCAAGAAATGCAATGCAGATGTTTTTCTTAGTTGCATGAAATCGTCAAGAAAGGCTGAGAGGGAGCAAAACATGGCGACTCGCTTGATTAAGCACTTCACTAAGGCTTAATAGACCCACAAGGATTGACCGCAGCAAGCTAATGATTCAACAAAACCCTGATGATGTCTGAATGGGCGAAAGTACTCGGTAATGAATCAAATTATAAAAGAACATTGAAAATCCGTTGAATTTGAAATCCAACCTGGCAATAAATTTGGCTTGGAGACGATTTTGACTGGCTCAGCAGACCATAAAAGAGTCTGCAATGTAAAACTACAGCACCAGACTCCAAGTGATTAATGAACACAGAGCCGATTTAATTAAATATGTTTCAATTGGAAACTTTTCAAGTATCAATTATTTTTCACCCTTGGCAAGAAAATGTCATCAGATAACAAATGTCTTGGCTAAATAAATTTCTGGTAAGAAAAAACCTTGAAGTAATGAAATCCATAAGAAGAAACTCGAGTTAGCAGCAGTTGAACAGAAAATCTTACCTTTGTGGATAGATCATGTGCTTGAATAAAATCCAATCGCAGGTGAATTGACCAGAACCGATGGCTGATACTTTGCAGAGCTTAACAACAATCGACTACTTTCTCGTCTTAAAATCAATCATAAGCATGCAAGCCGGCTAACCAACGAATGCTAGTGAAACAATGGAGCACAAGACAGTTGAATGGAACTGGCTTTCTGTGGAAACCAGTAATTCACCACTGATGTCATTGGCTTGTAAACTAGTAAAAATAGAAAACCGGATTTTTCAAGAACAGCGGAAAAAAGTAATTTTCTCTGCCACAAATTATTCATTTTCCATATTACCTAAAACGAACAATGCAGAGCATAGATGTTTTATGTAAAAGGCAAGAGCACGAACTTCACTAGTAGTCGAACAAGCTGTGACCGAGGTCTCATGATTAGAGGTCAAAAAACTACTCAATTGGTAACTTTAATTTCAAAATATCTATGAATACTTGAAGGATATCATAAGATGATTCTGTAAAATGAGTCAGAGAGCCTGAAGGAGTAGAGCGATACAAATTTTTAGTGAAGGCCCAATAAAAATGGCAGATAAACAGATTTTCATAGCTGCGACTTGAACGGCTACAGATAGCAAAAATTGAAGCTGAGATCTCTGGACACCCATCGCTTGAAAAATGAGAAGACTTTGTCTAGCTCAGTAAAATAATATCAATCAAATCATTACGACTAAGCCCCAGTCGACTCTCAGATCCGCCTGGACCAGCGATTCGCTCTGCAAATTCATAACTGAGATGACAATATTAACGATTCATACAACCTGTCGGAGGATTTGAAGTTACAACGCCAAACCGGTACTTAGAATTGGAGAGGGATAGAAAAGTAAGCCATATCGCCTGGTCTGATAGATAAGAACATCTTCAATGAGAATTCGAAAAGAAAACGAGAGTTCTGTATTTCAATTGAATCATAGCTGCAAAAAGTGAACAGCGCCGTGTGTAAACCACTGCAACATCATGCTCGCCCTAACAAGATCGGAAAAATGTGCAAATATTATCGATTCGACGCGTTAAAGGAAGTTAAATTAACAGCCAAATTTCGGATTTATCAAGCCGAAGAGTTAGTCGAAGACACAATAAAATAAACCACTCAACCAGTCGCTTTGTCGCCAAGAATAAACGCCAGCACTACAGAAAACTGGTGAATGGAACGTAATTGAAAACTTTCGTGGTATGAATAACTAGTCAACACAAACAACAAAATGTTTTTTCAGCAGATTTTTATTATAGTACATCATGATGATAAAAGCGATAATGAGGGGACAAACACCCGGAAGAGCGCCACGAATTTAGATCGGCCGAATCTTGGTGAAAATTGAATGAAAAAAATTCCCCGAAACATCAATCTAAAAACAATGTGAAATTATCAGTCAATAAGGCAGAACACAATGGAGAAATGGCTATGGAGCGAAAAAAGAGCAAATGTGAAGCAGAGGACGAATAACTGTCAAAATATTCGCCATCAAATGAACGGCCCACTGAACACCTAAATCAGCGACAATGCACTAACACCTAAATAGGAGCTAACTATGAGAGAATACACCTTACACAAATTGTTGACTTACAGCAAAGGAATATAAATCGTATCGTCATAATTGTATACATGGACGACACTGGTAAAAACCGTGGTGAATCTAAGAAAGAGAAAATTAATAGCCAGGAAAGTCGTTTGTCAGAAATGACGAAATCTTCATCGGTCGCTATTACTAAATGAGCCAATGGCCATCAATATAGTAACGAGTGTTACTCACTCAGTTTTCAATAGAAGCGGACATCCATGACACGACCATCCACTTTGATGCCATCGAGCATAGCTGTGGAATTCACGTTAAGGAAGTATAAGAAACATTTTGATAACTGATCATTGAAATGGGATCAATAGTTGATCCAAGATTGTAAAAATGAAAAAAAAAGAAAGCATGAAAAACACTGCGTGACATTATTATTATCATCACTAATAGAAGCAACCAAGCTATTCATGTTTACAGGGTATTTGAGCACGCACAGAGTGAAACTTAGGTGCGATGAAACTCAAATTAATAGGCTCCACTGTGTTGAATGAAAAATTGAGCTTGTTAATGCCGTCAGGTCATCAACAGAACTGACATTAGTTGAAAAGCCCAGAAAAAAAAATTCAGGCGAATTTTTATAAACTTTCACTCGAAAAAGAGAGAATAAAAAAATTCTACATCGACAATGACGTGAAGGATACAAATAGCTCTCTGAGCATCCCACTGGTTCGTGAACTGAACGATGCCAGTGTCCTTGCCGCGAAGTTCGGCAAATTTAACATCGCCGGCGTCTCTGCATTTGTCACGAAGCTGCTGCCATGTAGTCCCGGTAGGGAGCTGTAACAGCAAAAAAGAAGTTTATGAAATATTGAAGAGTAGAGATCAATTATAATTGAATCAACTCAGAAACACACTAACGTTTTGTAAGATAATGGTGTCAGATGGGGAGTGACTGTTCGAGTTGCCGGATGGAAGACTGGAGCGAGAGCGGTCGCCAAGACCTCGGTCTGAAAGACTTGAGACGAGCCCTTGGCCTCCACCGCTGCCACTCAGAGCAGCGCTTAGCGAGTCAAAATCTGAAGACGAATTACGGCCGAGTGACGGTCCCAAAACGCCGCCGAAATTCCCACTGTTGGCTGTAAATGCATGAAAAAATTCAAAACGATGCAACAAATCTGTTGAAAATCAGCGAGAGTATTTCGATAATGACACCAATCCCACCAACGCGTAACGGATGAATGAGGTGGAAGAGAAGCAACTTACAGAAAGTTTTCTTACCCGCTGCAGCCGCAGTCCCGAGCAAAGTTGCTGCGAGCGGATTAGCTGAAGCTGTTGTAAAAGCAGCTAACGGATTCCCACCTCCAGTCAGCGATGAAAGATCAGCTGTACCTCCTGTGCTTCCGCTGATAAGATTGTTCACTGTAACATACGAGAATTATTTCAATATCAGCCAATCATAGATGTGTAAATTTCAAATAATGATAACGGTAATCATACAAATAATGAAACGATTCTGCAAGCAAAAGTTTCATAATATTTAGGCAGGGATAGAATTGTATGATTCAGTTTCTCTTTTAAAATATAATGTTTTTAACTTACCCAAAGCGGCAGCAGCAAGGTTAGTGACAGATGGTAAACTACTCACGGCTGGACTTGCAGGAAGCTGAGGGGTGGCAGCTTGGTTTGGTAAATTCCCTAAAAACAAAAAAAAACGTCAAAATGTAAATATTGTAACTGACGCACACTTGAAATAATGCAATCTGAGTAAGGATGATGAGAAACTAGGATTCTCACTGGCAACGTCAGTAAGCGGAGCGCCATTCGCGCCCAATCCCATTCCGATCCCCTTGAGTCCTTCCGGCAGTTTGATTGGGAGACCATCTCCCTTGTCAACCCGATCGATCCTTACGGACAACGTCCGATCAAACAATCGCTGATTGTGGAGCATGGATATGGCCTGAACTGCTTCAACAGGATGTTCAAATTCAACAACTCCAAATCCGCGACTCTTGCCTTCTTTGTCAATTGAAATTTCAGCGCTGATAACTCGGCCGGCAAGTCGAAAAACTTCGCGCAGCTTTTTGTCATCAACTTTATAGTCCAACTAAAACATGAAAAATAGATCGATAAAAAGTTCATGTTCCAACAAACTACAACAGCTATTGATTGTTCCCTATTGAGAAATCAAGATTTCAAAGATGATCCCAATATGAAAAAATATCACTCACGTTGGCAACAAAACACCTCGGCACCAAAGGAGGACTTATGTTAAGAGATTCCAAGAAGGGGGTGCTGAGCCCGTATGTGTTGCCCCATTTGGTTGAAGAGTTGTTTGAAGCGCTGCCTGACAGAGAAGGTAGATCATTCCAGTTGCTCTTCCTTGGTTCGTCACGGCTAGGCCGCCCACTTTCACTGCCACCGCCGCCGCCGCCACCTCCACCGCGTTGAGATCTGGGCAAGATCCGTCCATAATTGTCCCTTTCAACATCATTGTCCTGTACAAAGGGGTAATTAACAAACTATTAAACAGTAAAAATTAATAATCTCGACCATTTATCGATTATTTGCTCAAAACCCAAATATATCTCAATCTAACCTGAACAACAAATTAAAGCGAATGTAACCATTCCCTACATTATACAATAAATGAAACGTCCAGGGGGTGTGAGGAGGAGAAAAACCAGGCGACTCATTCTCCGATTCTTCATTTGCTGGCCAATCACTTTCGCCCGTTCGGGCATCTGCACGTCGCCCTGGAGATGCTCGAATGGGCGGAACATCCCTTGGACATCAAGAAATGCGACTACAAAGGAAAGAATAAATGAAATGTACAAACCTCTTTGACAACCAGCTTTCTGCCCTTGAGATCGTAGCGATGCATTTTTTCTACTGCCTCCGCAGCCAGGTTAGGGGTAGCAAACTCGATGATCCCACATCCTCTAGGTTTGTCGTTTTCATCAGCAAACAACTCAACAAATGCAACTTCACCAACTAAAAACAGAAAATATTTTGAATAGAAAGAAATATTCCTAACAGTCCGCAACAATTGTGAAGCAGGGCAATTTTTGTAGCAGTTTTCTGCATTTTCAAAGTACTACTTGACACTGGAACGCTATCGCCAATCACAATTCAAAACTCATCAATGCAAACGCATTGACAAAGGCTTGTGAACCCTGCTTAATTTATGCTCTATCAGCTCCGAGCAAAGTATTGTGTGCATAGAGTCACTGCAAAATCCTAAATACAATCCCAACTCAATTGCCCTCATTCCCATAATATATCTTAACAAGAATCAATTACCTTGGTCTCGGAACAAATCTTTCAGTTCTTGCCAACGATATTCATAGGGAATGTTTGAAATGAAAACACGAGTGGACTTCTTCTTGCCCCGGGGGCTGCGATCCCTGTCATTGTTGGAGCGATCGTTTGATTGGCGGTTCTGTCTTTCCCTCTCACGTCTTCTTCTTTCTCGTTCTCTTTCGTCATCCATATTCCTGTCATATGAGGCAAACAGTCAATAGAATATCAACCAGTAAAAATGTTATAACGCAATAAATTATAGTGAACTTAAACTTGTCACTTAGTTGAATCAAGGGATAATCTTGACAAAGTTCAACTGGGCTGCGCTTGGTAAAACTTAGGATAAATAGGATCTCCAAGAACGAGAATGCTCTTTTTAATGATCAGCAGTTACTAGAAAAAATTGCGTTTTGAAGATTTTGGGAGAGTAAAATTCTATCAACAGCAGCATTTACTTTAGTCTAAATTTCGGATTGCCTTTCCAGAGCTCTAACTTGAAGAAGAAAATTATCAATATCATGGAAAAACGAAAACTAGCATGGTTTTTATTAATCTCAATATTTTAATTCAAAATAGAGTGAACTACTGAGGATAGAACCGAATAGAGTGTAAAGTATTCCAATGAGAATAGAACGATTTTCATAGCTCTAAAAATCTAGTTATGCCATCATGACAAATTCCCCTTGAACAGAATTTTTTAAATATTCGGTTTTTATGGACCTTGAAACGTAAGATACCAAATTTTGATAGGGGAGGGTTAAAATTATTTTTCCGGGAGCGATTACAATGGTTTATTATTGAATAATGAAATGAATGAGAATGAATTTCACACAATCGCCTCAATCAGAATTCTCGACAACCGTAGCCATGTGAACTCCGCTTTAAGGCTACTTTACTTCGATTTCCTAGCACTCATCTCGTTCATAGTTGCCCTTCCCATAGCAACGGTCGTCATTTAGGAGAAGTAATGGGCGAAAACTGCAACTAATATCGCGAGGAGACCAAGAATATTATTCAACATCCCAAACCCAAGGACGACCCGGTGCCGCCATGTTGTTCGCGGGTACATACGAGGGTATTCAACGTTAGATGGGTAAACAAAATTAGAAGTCGCGCCTAGTGAGCGTGGAAATAATTCCTATCGGCAATCAAACATTTCCCCGTGTAAAAGCTAAAACCGCACTACGCAAACAATGGATTTCTAAAATAGAGAATCCGACGCCAAGCCGGTCAAGCTTGTCTGTTTGGTTTGTAGCTTCGCATCTTCTCGGTTATATTTTCTGACGATAAATATGCGGCTATTGATTGACTTACCTGTCGTTGTCTCGGTCGTTCGTCAGCACCATCACTGAACCTACGAACTGTGGATGTTGAAGAAAATGACGAAGATTTTCCTATTCACTAAAGGGATACAAGAGAAAGAAACGCTAAGCGCTGGCGACTGAATACTGAATTGAGACATATCGATAGAAACAAGCATCGATATCGATACTTTGGGGTTAATCGATACTTAGTATCGATAGTAAAATGCCAACGCTATCGATAACAATTCGGGATTAATCAAATCATTACAATTAGGTATGCAGTATTATTAAGTCGGAATTTTTCTGAACCTTTCAGTTGGTTGGAAGCGTTCAGCAACCGCTCTAGGAGCGTGAAAGAAGCTTGAATGTTAATTTCAAAAGGAAGAGATTATTACCGATTGACTTAGAAGTAATATTGAGTCGGTATTATTGAATATCGATCACTACTCCGATGCGATAAAATATCGATACTACTCGTTCGATATTACTATCGATAACATATCGATACCTCATTCTTCTTATACTTCCTCGCACTTCGGTGTTGTTGTTGTTTGAGCGTTGGATAGGTATGGGCCAAAGTGTTTGAATCATTCTAATCGCCTTGGGTATGGGCAGAATTAGGATTGATGAGTACATTGTTTTGGTTCGAAAATTGAAGTATCAATTTCAACTTTTGAATCACTGCGGATTTTTTTTAAATATTGCGCTTGGAAAAAGGTCCAACCAAATTTAATCATAGAACCTGAGTCCATAAAATATTACTGATATCGAACGCTGCAAATGATAGCGAAAAGAGACAAAAAATAATACCAATTTGGAAAAATCGAACGAACCATAACAATTATTTCAACGTTATCGACCTTGAGATCGAATAACACCGGTGTTCAGCCTTTGCAATTCACTTTCCGGTAGAAAAATTAACAATTTGACTATAGCTCGATATTAACAATGTAAATCTTATTTTTATGAACTATAAAATGAACTAAAAACAACATTTAGATGGTTGAACATCGAACCATATGTATGATCGATTAAAAATCGATTTATCAATTCGATTGATCAAACTGTATTTCCAAAAGGGCCAAAAATTAAGAATTTTAAGCTAAGAAATTTGGGAAATTATCCAACTTTTACACGTGTGCAATATTTTCAATTGAATTTGAAATGTAAGAGCTTTTCCGATTCAAAATATATTTTCATTGGAGTCGCATAAGATTTAAAGCCAGCCAAAATTTTGGTCCTGGATGGGGAGGTTTATGCACTACAATTTTGAATCAATTTTCCCACATCATGACTAGTGAACTGGCGATGATACGATGAAAGGTCGATGATGATTTTTACCGGTTATTCCTCGCCATTCATTAATTTTTTGTTACCTAGCTTAACAATTGTTTTCTGTTTGTTTTGTTAGAGGAGTAGGAAAAAATTTTTCAAAAATCTATCCACGATTGTAAGATTAAAACTAACTCGCCTCGTTTCACTTTTCGTGGAAAGATATTTTGCCAATTCACTCGCGAGCTTCGAGACCGGTTTTTTTCGTACTCGAGATAAAATGTGAATGATTGTCTCTCATCAGAGATAAAGCGCGGATCTGAAGAACAGGAGTGGCCCCAGGTATTGTATTAATTTAGTCAAAAAGATCCGCTCATTCGAGCTCGGGGATTACTGCTTGCATTGTTGCCGTCATTTTTAATTGCCCTTTGGGATGAGTAAGTTCTAAAAATAACATATTGCTATTTTATTTTACGATTATTGATGTTTTGCATTACCTGAAGTTGTAGTTTAACTATGAAACATTGATTTATTTATCTTGTCTTCCTAATTAAATCAATAGTGGCAAGTTCAGTGAGAAAAATAAATAAATTTTTTTTTATACCCTTTAGGGTTAGATAGGTACACCGAGCGTGTTGCTCATAAGTAACATTGTTTGACCTTAAATACTAACACAAATCAACAAAACGTGTACATAGACTAGGTTTGTTTTTCTTTCATGGATTTTTAAGAGTGAAGCTTGCACTCTGGTCACTTTAATTTGTGTCTCTGATTGCCAACTCGTGAGGTTTTGTCCTTTTCAATCTTCTCACTAGGTCGTCCACATTAAGAAGTTTCACAGCTTCCACGTTGACATGCCCTTGGAGACGCCCTAGATATGCAGTAGCGAATTTCTTGATGGTCTGTTCAATAGTGTCCACTTCGCCCAGATGGAGCCTGAACGTTACGAAAGTACTCGGCCATTGACAATAAACGATTGGAGAAAGCGCTGTATAATCTCTCTGTTCCTCACAATCCACGATCGAAAATCCGACGTCAATACGGGTTTTAGGACTTGGTTGTATAGAAGTAGTTTGTTTTGGATTGTCAGGTTAGAGCGCCTGCCTATTAGCCAGTTCATCTTCCTGAGTTTGAGACTGAGTTCAGTCTTTTTCTTTCTAACATGCTCCCGCCATCCGTTATACGTCATTCCTAAATAGGCGTCGTTAGCGTGGACAATGAGTCTGCCATTGAGGAAAGGGGGTTCATAGACGACCTTGACATATGCAAAATCGAATGCACTGATTTAGCCTCATTCATCCTTATCCTCCATTTTGTGGTCCATTTTTCAATGTTCGTTATTGTTTCAATATAAAACAAGCTTCCATACCGGTAGTTCCTGTAGCTAGCAGTGCTGTGTCGTCTGCGAAGGTAGCTATTGTGCTACCCTCGGTTACTGGTAGGTCACTGGTATTATAGCAGGTACAGGAGTGGGCCAAGTACACTGCCTTGCGGCACACCAGCTCTTATAGGTTTTAGTTCAGAGAACGCGTCACTCTGCTTGATTCTGAAATATCGACCTGTTAGGTATGACGACTCCAACAGGTCGACAAATTGTGATGGGGGGCATTTTCCTCAGTTTATGCTTAAGGCCATCATGCCAAACCTTATCAAATGCTTGCGTTACATCAAGAAAGATTGCAGAGCAAACCTTCTTTTCCTCGAAGGCCCGCTCAATTATATGAACAATGTAAGCTTTAATGGTAGAATTTTTATAAAAGAAATAATGTATACAGACAGTAATTGAAATATTACTACGCGTGTTTTGGGGGGTAAAGTACATTAGTTGTGGGGCTTAGGGGGCGCTCGACGCAACGCTTCTCACTGACGATGATCGAAGGTGCTGGGCGAGATTATTATGCATTGGATTATCGATTACGGAGTTACACTGGAAAACGCCATCAATCAAAGAACGTATTTTTCATTCAGTTTAAAAAATGTTTCTTATGTTTTAAATTATGTATAAAATTGGACCTTTTCAGACTGGCAACCTCCACCATGGAGCTGGTCAGCTCCTTCTCACTGCTTCGGTTCCTTCAACTGGGTTCGCGATTCGCATGGGAACGTCCCATACAGAGCAGTGCATGCAGGTAGAAGATCACATCATAATCATCATCTGGGATTGAGAGACTGGGACCCCGTCTAATTTTTTATTTATTTTCGTTTAGTGATCTAGTTTGAAATGAAAGAAAAACTAGCGATGTGCACAGATCACACAGTAAGGTGAGCCGACCAGTCTGTGGACGATTAAAAAAGAAGTTCCAACTTCCAACGAATAACACACAGTCCCTATTAAATTGTTTTTAGTTTTTTCTATTTCTTGTGCCTTCTAGTATACTCAAAATTTGAAATGAACCAAAATTAACAACATTCGTGGCTCGAACTACTTGATATCTAGACAAATGTGGAAAAAGTGCCATATGCCAGTGTGTGGACGAAGAATTTCTTGACTGTGGACGAATGGTATCGTTTGTGGACGCTCAGCGTTTGACAGAAATTTATTGTTTTTCGTGGTTTTATGCCTTTTCCCAATCTAGTTCAACATTTTCCCATCAAATTCAAAATTTTCTCAATCAAATAACTCAATCAAGGGGTAAAAATTCAGTATTAAAGAATTGTTTATTCATAAAACTCACAATTTAAGAGTAGGTATAATACCTATTTACTAAACATTTTTGTCTAAATGAACAATCTCTAGATACTTATCACAGGTAGGTGTATCTATCACATTTTTCGAAGAACACATGTGAACCAAGCTTAAATCACTCGCAAGGGTTTAAGAATAAATTTTTGGTCATTCACAGCCTAAGGTAACGAATACATAGGTAGGTAAATTAAAATAGTAAATTAAAATGAAAGAGTAGAGTGTCAAAAAACCTTGATATTTGGGAGATTTTCACAAATTAGGCATGAGGGTACAGCTCGAGAGTTCTTGGAGCTAAATAAATCGTTGTATACTCGTTGGAATGGTCGTCAAACACTCTTCAGCTGTACCGTTAGGCAACAAATTGACCTAAATTCAGCTTAGATGGATAATTCTTGAGGAAAAGTTTTTTCGTTCACAAATAAGCAATTTTATCCTCAGCAAGAATTTGGCTGTTAATTAGGACATTTTTGCTAATACAAGCCATTTAAATGACCTCGGTTTGTGGTTTCAAGGGTTGGACCTGGACGGAGGGCAAATATTTGCTGGTCGTGCATGGCATCATGGAGATCTTCTCCCGGCAAAAGTGTGCCCAAGGCATCGATGTGCGTTCGTCTCGTTCCGGGGCAAACAGCATGAGGAAAACCACTATGAGGTAAACTGGCTCTAACGGCAGCCAGCTCAAGTAAAAATATCATTGAACAACCATTGGGAATATTTATAGATTTTTATTCCAAATGTGGTAATAATTATTATACATTGTAAAAACCCTAGG
>JASJUZ010000602.1:0-43411 GCA_037159825.1 Tupiocoris notatus | reverse complement strand
TATTATCTTGTGGATACCTTCTTTAATTTTATTTTCAATATTATTTTCATTTTTACTTTGGAGTCAAAATTATTATTTACCTATCGCTTCGTTACAGTTTCATCATTTTAATTTTCGAACATCTGGTATCCAAATTCATTTTTTCATGGTTACGAGTTTGTTCAATAAAATTCAGTCTTCCTTTTGCCTTCACTCGTGCTTTCTCAATCTCACATATTTCAAACAGCTAGGTACCTACCAATCCCTGACATTATTTCTCCGCGACATTATTTTCCGTCGAGAGAGGCTCAACCCAAATTGGTGACCCCGACGTGATTCAGAGAATTTTTAAGCCGTTCTCGATCTCATCATGACGGACAACGGATCAAGAGCAGAACCTTTGCCGAACGTCCACAGAATTGCGGTAAAGCTGCCACCTTTTTGGCGCAAGAATGTCAAGGTATGGCTGTTGCAAGTCGAATCACAATTTATTGACGCCGACATCACAAACGAGCGTACTAGGTACCACAAAGTACTCGGTTCTTTAGACTGCGAAGTAGCCGATCAAATATCGGATTTTATTTCGAAGCCGATGTCACAAACACCTTACACCGATTTGAAAGCGCGTTTATTGAAAGAGTTTGAAGATTCGGAATCGCGTAAAATCAAAAAACTCCTGAACGAAGTAGAACTCGGCGATCGAAAGCCTTCAGCACTTTTGCGAGAGATGCGTGATTTGGCCAATTCTCAGGTATCGGAAGAATTTTTAGGTACCATGTTTCTTCAACGGCTGCCACAAAATGCACGGTCTATACTAGCCACTAGTAAAGATGATCTGGATTCATTAGCACTCATGGCCGACAAAATCGTCGAAATTTCAGCACCAATTTCGAATTTGTGTCATGTTGATTCGGCACCTAATATGTTTACGGAGCGTCTATCACAACTTGAAAAACACATTTCCGATTTGACTAATTCCATTCATGAGTTACGCACACGTTCGCAACTAGGATCACATTCTCGATCTCGTTCAAAATCTAACTCTCGCTTCAGAAAACAGTCAGGTACGAATGAAGCACATCACGAAATTTGTTGGTATCATCGTAATTATAAGGAGAGAGCTCGTCAGTGCGTGCAACCATGCCATTTCCGTGCAAATTCGGAAAACTTCAACGCCAGTCACTAAACGCGACAGACAGTGACGACGGCGCAGCATCTCGTCGCTTGTTTATTTCAGATCGGAATTTGAACATTAAATTTCTCGTAGATTCCGGCGCAGATGTGTCCGTACTTCCACCTAAACCACTCGACAAAAAACACGTTAGTCAAAAACAATTATTCGCTGCTAACGGAGCTGTTATTAGGACGTATGGAGAAAAACTTCTACAGTTGGACTTAGGACTCAGACGTTCGTTTCGATGGCCGTTCATCATCGCTGATGTTTCTGTTCCTATTCTCGGCGCGGATTTCTTGAGCCATTTCGGTTTGATTGTCGACTTAAAGAATAAGCGTATCGTAGACAACACTACTCAGATTTTCACGATTGGTTACGTAGGAACGAAAAGTCCACCACGGATTCACACCCTAGCTCCAGAACAGAAGTATTTTCAAATCCTCCGCAAATTTCCGAACCTTTTCAAAGACAGTCCTTATTTCGCAGACACAGATTCAAAATTTTATCACACCATTAGCACGACAGGACCTCCAGTGACAGCGAAGCCGAGACGACTGGCCCCTGAAAAACTCGTTCAGGCGAAACTAGAATTTCAGCACATGATCGATCTAGGAATTTGTCGTCCTTCAAACAGTTGTTGGTCTAGCCCACTTCACATGGTGCCTAAGAAGGACGGGTCGTGGCGTCCATGTGGCGACTATCGCTCGCTAAACGCCGTTACAATTCCAGATAGATATCCTATTCCGCACGTGTATGATTTCAATAGTCAACTCTCGGGTCGTAAGATTTTTTCGAAAATCGATCTAGTTCGTGGCTATCATCATATTCCAGTCGCACCAGAAGATGTACCAAAAACTGCGGTCACTACACCGTTTGGTCTCTTCGAATTCGTTCGTCTCCCATTCGGACTTAGGAACGCCGCCCAGTCATTTCAGCGCTTCATGCACTCCATCACGCGTGACTTTGATTTCTGTTACACGTACATAGATGACGTTTTGGTAGCTTCTTCATCAGAAGAGGAACATGAAATTCATCTGCACCAACTTCTCAATCGTCTCAATGATTTTCATTTGAACGTCAATCTGTCTAAGTGCATGTTTGGTGAAACTGAGGTGCCTTTTTTAGGATATTTAGTTTCCCAGAAAGGTATCCAGCCTTTACCTAATCGAATTCAGGCTCTACGTGATTTTCCGCAGCCTAAAACTATCGCAGAGCTACGTCGATTTTTAGGGCTCATCAATTTTTACAGACGTTCACTCCCTAGAGCAGCAGAACTTCAACGCGTTCTTTTCAAATTGACTAAAGAGGTTAGGAAGAAAGACAAACGCCCAGTCGAATGGACACCGGAAGCCGAGGCGTCATTTGAAAACTTGAAACGTCATCTTTCTGACGTCACTCTTCTAGCTCATCCCAGTCCAGATTCGCAATTGTTTCTTTTCGTTGACGCATCGGACACTGCAGTAGGAGCATCCCTTCATCAGCTTAGAAACGACGTTCCTGAACCAATAGGATTTTTTTCTAAGTGCCTCAGTTCCGCACAACAACGGTACAGCACGTATGACCGTGAATTACTTGCTGCATACTCTGCCGTTAAATACTTTCGTTACATGTTGGAAGGTCATCAATTCACTTTGGTAACGGACCACAAACCGCTCACGTATGCATTCCTACAGCGTTCTGAAAAAGCGTCGCCTAGACAACTTCGACAATTGGATTTTATTAGTCAGTTCACGACTCAGATTCAGTTTGTCAACGGAAAAGATAACATCCCAGCCGATTTTTTCTCGAGAATCAACTCCATCGAAATTCCCTCGCAAATTTCAGTAGAGGATATTGCTATTTCTCAAAAGACGGACGCTGAGCTGCAACAATTGTTAAACGCAGCTGACACCTCTTTAAAATTCGAAACTGTCAAACTTCCTAGCAATGAATCTCTGATTTGTGACGCATCTACCGGCACTCTCCGTCCTTATCTTCCGGAGAAGTTTCGTAGGGAACTCTACAATTCGATTCACAATCTTTCTCATCCGGGGATCAAAGCGACAGTAGATCTCGTCAGGAAGCGTTGTGTCTGGCCTTCACTCAAAAAGGACATTCAAACTTGGGTTAATTCGTGTATTCCTTGTCAACGAGTCAAAACATGGAAACACACGGTTACCGAGCCATCCTCTTATCCAATCGTTTCATCAAGATTCTCGCACATCAACATCGACCTAGTAGGACCCTTACCCCCTTCGCAAGGATATCGGTATTTGCTAACGATCATTGACCGCTTCACACGCTGGCCAGAAGCAATTCCGTTAGTCGACATCACTGCCGAAAGCGTCGTTCGTTCCTTGGTCTACCACTGGATTTCTCGGTTTGGTGTTCCGCACACTATCACATCGGATAGAGGTCGACAGTTCGATAGTTCACTG
This sequence comes from Tupiocoris notatus, assembly GCA_037159825.1. Taxonomy (NCBI): domain Eukaryota; kingdom Metazoa; phylum Arthropoda; class Insecta; order Hemiptera; family Miridae; genus Tupiocoris; species Tupiocoris notatus. Next base: position 39,841 of record JASJUZ010000602.1, on the reverse strand, counting down.
TTTCGAGAACTTTCTAAGGTTTTGGGAATCAAACATTTGATGACTACGGCTTACCATCCCCAAGCCAACGGCAAGATCGAGAGATGGCACCGCGTTTTGAAAGCTGCGCTCAGGGCTCAAATGAGCGACAACTGGGTTGAAAAGCTGCCAATCGTTCTTTTAGGACTTCGATCCTACATCATTCCCAAGGTCGAAGCATCAGCAGCCGAACTAACGTATGGTTCAACTATTAGGATTCCGGCAGATTTCTTTATTGAACATCAGTCACATCACGACGAATCGACGATTGTACACCAGCTTCGACGATACATGCAAACACTTCGACCTGTACCACACGAACATCACTCAAAGAAAAACATCTACACGCACCCACATCTCCACGACACCTCTCATGTTTTCATTCGGCATGACGCCGTTCGGAAGCCTCTGCAACCAGTCTACGACGGGCCGTTCAAGGTACTCAAACGGACACCAAAGACTTTCACCGTAGAAACACGAACCGGACCAGACAAAATTTCAATCGACAGACTGAAGCCCGCCTTCGTCCTCAAAGACGTGGAAAATTCAGCGACTTCTTCGACGTCGAGCAATCTCAGGGCTGACGACACCAATGAGAAGATCACTAGGTCCGGGCGAAGAGTTAAATTTCCTGAACGTTTCGTGACTTCCGAAGTCACTGGGGAGGGAGTATGTGGATACCTTCTTTAATTTTATTTTCAATATTATTTTCATTTTTACTTTGGAGTCAAAATTATTATTTACCGATCGCTTCGTTACAGTTTCATCATTTTAATTTTCGAACATCTGGTATCCAAATTCATTTTTTCATGGTTACGAGTTTGTTCAATAAAATTCAGTCTTCCTTTTGCCTTCACTCGTGCTTTCTCAACTTCACATATTTCAACAGCTAAGTACCTACCAATCCCTGACATTATTTCTCCGCGACATTATTTTCCGTCGAGAGAGGCTCAATCCAAACACCCGTATGAATCGATCAAGTTTTAAATGATTGGATATATTATATCATTCGACATAATTATGATGAAATGTCATTTAACTTGCCTCATATTACATTTTTTGCTAGAATGAACCGTTTCTCCGATGATTGAGTTTTTTGGCACTCTAAATTCACTGCACCAAAATTGCAATGAAATTCATTCGACGTAAATCAAATAAACTGATTACCAATTTTTACGAAAGAATTTTTTTGATTCTTCGCGGGCCGCAAATATTTGAACGCCGAGTCGCTGACTCCTGGTCTAGAGAAATAAGAATTTCGTTATCATTTTATCTTAGAATATTCTTCAGTTAGTAAAAATTTATAGGTATCATATTATTCTTCGAAGAAATTTATTTTTTACAATGTTCGCGAATGATTCAAATAATCGTTCGATGCTTCATTTTGTCGTAGAAACCCTGGGATTAATCTTTTGTCAACATGGAAACCCGGCGAAGTGGCCAAACGGCTAAACTGATCTACATCGACTCGGTTCTCTACCTCGTGATGGCCAGGTGAAACAATAAAACCCCTTGAAGCCCCGAGACCACTTTTCGGGTAATACGTTGATTTATAGCCGAAAGTCTACGCACTACCGTCGAAAGAGGGTTTGAGCCAGGGCATCGTCGTTTATAATCCACTCGTTCACAAATTCCCCGCTACTACGCTCTCCTGTGATGGAGTATGGTGTGTTATTTATCGACATCGAACCGCAGATCATCTTTTTGAAATATCTAGGCTGCTAAGCATTGATGGCTTAATGCGTGTTCTGCATGTTATCAATTCACCGTAGCCAATAAATTGAAACTTTCTGGTCGGCTGGAGCCAGTTACGCTTACAGCAACACTGTCTACACGTGTCTACGTATTCGTTCAGTCTACGAATACAGCATTACGAAATATTGTGACAAAAATAGAAACTTTCGGACCATATTTTCGACAATACGTATTGAAATTATAGTTTCGTCTTTATCTCTTCCAATGAAACGAGTCTAAAACGAAATAAGGTCAGCACTTTACCCATATTTTATGTTTATTACTGTGTTTATTACAGAGTTCAAGAAATGTGACTGAGATAAATATGGAAAACCCGTAAGTCGTAGATAAAGCCGAGTTACACTGGAGTTTGCGAAACTGAGCCATTTCCTCGTAAGTAGCAGTATACCTAACTTGTCTTAATCTACGATTGTTAAACATATAATTAATATAGCAGCGTTATTTATTCATTAATACCATACGAATAGGACGAACTATGAAAATAAATTATTAGTTGAAAAATATTTCTCTCATATTGATGTTTTCGATTGATGTTCGCGAATGGAATTTTCGCTCTAGAGCTCCAGTTTTGTAGGCTGGATTTTATTGATGGGACCATTTTTCTCTCCTTCCCGACATCATCGTCAAAGACGACACGGGGTCAGCCAACGTCAGTCCAGGCAATCTCGCCTTATTTTGGGGTTTGATAAACAGTTCCGTATATTGTGGCCGGGCAAACAGCAAACCTCAGGCGTTTTCTAATCGATCAACACCCTTAACACACGTACGGCGCAAATTTGTTTGCGTTCTATTCAAATAGCACCGAATCAAAAGCATACCATGCTCAAATGGTCTCCAAGTAGCTGGGAAACAGTGTTTAAAAAAAGTTAATTCAATAACGTGCGATTTGCGTGAGCGCACGATGGCTATTTAAAAGTCGACTTTTCGTTGGCGAGGTCTTCTAATACCACCATTCTATTTTAACTTGAAAAATTACGTAGTTGTCAACCCACATTTTTCGGAGCATATCGTGATTTTCACTACGTAATTATTATAATTTTTTTTCAGTAAACCTTTGGAAAACAGAGTGTGGACCAATTGATGGGCGAAAAGTAAAAATGATGTGCACATCAGGCAATTGGGAAAACACGAAATATCCGAGATTCGACAAAATTTTCTTTTTAACGGATTTTTTCTCCCATCAAGTCCTGTCAGAAATTCGGTTTTACGATGGAGCGATGAAAATTTAGCGCTCTTTCCAACGGCATGATGAAATATAAACTCTCTCCTGAGCTATAGAGGTGTAAAAAACACCAAACAAATCTAAAACTGGAAAAACTCTGCAACGAGTGGGTTGAAAAAATAACTATTGGACAAAATCGGTCAGAAATAAGTTATAAAATTCATACCTGTACACCTTTTATATCCGAGTCCATTAATGAGAAAAAAAAAACCAGTGACCGAACAAAATAAGTAATAAAAAATAAAAAAACTTTTTTGGGTAGCAGGTAACATAATTACCTTAAAAAAGGGCAAATTTAACACATTTGATTTCCGTAATTCGAACAAGAATGTTTAGATGTGGTTTACTTTTGGCTTACCAACACTCGGATAATCGTGTTTTTTTTTTTTTTTTTTTTTTAATGCGCTCTTAGAAATAATTATGTATTCTTGATCCATGGATATTTGGCAGCCGAATTCCACATTTATTCTCTTCTGAAGCTTCGACATCGTATTGATTCGACTTTGTCCTGCAGGACAATCGACTCCAATACCACGCTCGTTGTGCTATTGGAAGTTAACGCGACGAAAGCCTTCCTATTCCGTTGACAGATTACCTGTCACTGTCTAACCTTTGTTCGCCAACACTTGAGTACCATAATCACGCTAACAAATGTACGCATTCTAATCTCCCACACGTTTGCATCCTTTTCCTCGCGTTCGACCCAGTCTTCGTTGTTCGTACGGCACTAATCTTTAATTGTTGAATAGCAACAAGATTGCGCTCGTAATTGGATTTCCGTGTTTGCCATCTCAAAACTGACAGTGTCTCCGAGGAGTCAAGGAATTAGCGTTTCAAAATGATGAGATTCTAACATTTTTGAATGATTTTAAGTACACATTTTTCACAAGAGGTTTTTTTCACCCGGCGCGATCGACGATTAAATTTCACAATTTGAATTCGCTGAAATCTGTTGGAAATTTATCAAGAGACTAAAAGGCTAAGGGGCTTTTTTCTTCATGTGACAAGAAATATACATGTTACCAGTCCAGTACCCAAGAACCCAGTACCCAGTGCCAAGTACCCAGAACTCTATCAATCTCACTATCCCATATTTTAATCTGAATCTTCAACCGTTAAAATCCGTTGTTATTCTCGTGAGCTAGTAACATGACAGCAGTACTAATATATATTTGTAGTCACATGAAGAATGAATGATGTATACTGTAGTGATGTAGTCTCTTCATCATTTTCTTACAGACCTTCAGCGAATTATTGACAATCTATGGCTTGGTGTTTGTCCTCAGTTATATGCTCAGGATCCAAGGCGACTGCAGCGGTGAAATCCATTGAAATGGTAAATTAATGTTAGGGGATAAAGAGCGCTTGTTAGAGTAATGGTAATAGCGAGACATAAATGGAAATGGTGTAAAATTTTGGATCTTTATGACCTTTTGAGGATTTTTGCAGTTAGCGAGTATTTTCAAACGTGAACGTGAGCTGTGAATATTTTCTCCAATTATGTCTCTTATAGTGATCACAATAAATGGTCCATTAGACGGTAGCCATTTGACTCTTATATTTTTACTGAGTAATCAAAACTCATGAAGTCCTCGTTCGAAAAAATACGCAAAAACATAAACTAAGACAGAAAAATAAGACCGAATATTATCAAAACCGTTGATGTGCTCTTCTATCAGCGCACAACTGACAAGTATATCTGGTTAGCATGTTTAGCATGGTAGTGTCGTATATTCGTGTCAAAGAATATCGATGTGCAAGGTAGCCGGCCACTCTTTTGACACGGATAACTGTAGACACAAATATATAGGAATCTCGAAAAATTCTTTTGACATGGATAATTGTAGACACCGATATACACATGATATTTCAACGAATTCGTAGCCTCTTTTGACACGGATAACTGTAGACACAAATATATTGCTAGTTTGAAAAATCTTTTTTGACATGGATAAATGTAGACACCGTTATACACACCCAAATAACCGGCCGAATGTAATCCGGAAATGACTTTTGCACATTGATTGATAATTTCCACAGAGCACTAACAGTCAAAAATATAAAATGATCTTAACCCATAATAATTATATCTCATCTCTCGTTTGGTTGTAGTTTTACTGATATAATATATCATCGCACGACTTTGACGTTAGACGTGTTTGCTTAAAATTACTATGAAATCTCTCGAGGAAATGTATTTGAGTGAGATTGGTGTTGAGAACGCTGTTACGAGAAGGGTCGACTGCGCCGTAGCTCGTTTTGCTGGAAAGCGCTGCCGGTTTGTTTACGGGCGTAACCCACGGCTCTGGCTGCCCATCCGTGAAATTGCGTTGCAGGCATCAAGAGAGCAAGAGCAGGTATCACAGCACGTTCTTTCCGCCATTTCGACTCGTTTCAAAGTCCACTCGGTAAATGTAGAGCGAGAGATCATAATAATCGTCAGCTACAAAACAGTGGCAGTAAAACGTTGCTACGGGTTCATGCTGACGCTGATAAAATGATGTTTTATAGCTCTGTAAACTATGAGAATTCATTCAATTGAATCAATTCAAATTGAAGAATTTCTTCAGTTGAATCTGCTGAATAATTCTTCGGAATGGAATGATTTTGTTTTACTGTTCAATATCAAATTATTGTAATTGCCCAAAATAAATTAATTAAAATAAATTCGCACCCACCCTCACTCAAAATTTGATGTTTTACCTTTGAAGGTGTGCAAAATTCGAGTATCCAGTTAAAATAGTTCCATTTTCTTAGTAAACATGGAAATAAAAATTATGTCCGTCCGTTGTAGGCCGTCAACGCTTTTCTGGCGGAAATATTATAGCTTAACTCATAAAATGTTTACTAAACTCATATTCCGATCTGAAAATGGCTTGATTCTTTAGCTGAATCGCTAGCTCAATTTTAAGGGTATTTATTGAGTGGTTTTGAATGGGGATCCGTATTTTCCAAGGTTTTGAAACATAGTTATGCTCGATATCAATTTATAAATAGATTTTCTGACGCTCAATCGAACGATATTATTACTGAGTCAATAGTTTCAATGGTTTTTAGTAATCGCAGGTTTTGTGTCGACTTTTTTATGCAAGGTTTGTAACTCACTGTGGATCTATTGGAATTGTTCTTTACTCGTTGGCATGCTCGTCAAAAACTCTTTCAAGCGTAATATTATAGGAATGATGATTATTATTTTTTGGGAGGAACGAATTGTCACATAATATTGATCTTCTGGGCAGTAGTTCATATTGATATCCCCTTGTAGATTCATTACAATAAAATTTTCCACCTTTGAACTAAGTTGCGGTCTTTTCAACAAGATTCAGTGCTCGTGACTCATTACAAGGCCGCGTTGGCACGTCAATCATTGCATGCGATTTTCATTCAACTGTTAATTATTGCCGGTGCAGAACCTAAACGAATTAAGGAAACGCAGAGCGATCTTTTCGTTTTTCAGTTGAAAAATTGTATATTGCGTGAGGCTGGAATTTTTTTAGCCAACAATTCGTAAATTTATACCAATATTTGGCTAGAACTCAAACGTACATTATTTATTATTATACTCGATTTGTACACCACTGTATTCGCAGCATGTACTCTGAGTTGAGTCTTTCCGCATTTGAATATTGCAAGGTTTTCGATAATGAAGGCAAGAATGAGAATTCAAGTCAATGGATTGGAGAGCTGAACCCTTTCAGGCAAATGAGAAAATGACCATTGCAATTCTGTTTAATGCATTTTAAGCACACCTGGCTCAAGTGAAGCGCTGGCAAGAGAGGGAACTTACTTCAGTACAACCTGCAAATTCATGTTATGGATTAGTTGACAAAGACAGTTGAGCCTGTTCAGACGGTCTTGCGTGAAGGGTGCAAACATTAAATTCGACCCTTCTAGGGTCCCTTCCTTGCGGCGTCTTCAGGTTCTAATTAATTTTGTTAATATTTGATGACACGGTTAATCAAGAAGGATCCGGTTCCCCGATGATTTGATATCTTCACAACTTGATGATGTTTCTCAAAATATCTAACCATCCGAATGTTGGGAACTGGTGGAGGCAGAATAATGCAAGAGATTACGTGGAATGTTAAACTCCTTGGAGAATCGCGGCGCGTGGAACGTGAGAGGAAACCGTCGTGGTCAAATCATTTTGTACCTTCATTCTGAAATATTAGGTATTTCCAGTAGGATAAAATCATAGGCGGCTTTTCAGAGGTCAGAGTGGGCGAGAAAAACAGGAGCGAAATCGTGGTGAAATTTTTTTGTTTTCCTTGGGAAAATCGTGCACGACTTACGCAATGGAATTCGCCAAGGGGTGGAATGTGAGGGAAAAAGTTTGGTCGGAATTGCGTCTATGGCCGGATGAGGTGATATTGCAAGGGATTAATTACGAAATTGTTCGAAAATCCGGCCCTAACAGATTAGCATGTTACTAAATTGGATTCGATTCCACGTATCGATTTGAACGGGTTCTAGACGCTTTCCGCCTCGAAGAAATTTTTTTTCAACTATCCTGATCTCTTTCTTGACGTCGCATTGCTTGATGTCCGTGGATTGTGAGGGCTGTGGACCCTATGGCTCCACGTCGCCCTGATGATGCCCGAACGGGCGAAAGTACTCGGCCAGAAAATGAGCAATTGGAGATTGAGTCGCCTGGTTTCTCTACCCCTCACAATCCACGAATTATCCTGATGTTACTTCATGGTTTTGAGGCTCAGGTCGAATGTAAAATGGTGCCGGCAGAGAAAGCTTGATGAGGATTTTCTTCTGGCCGTTTTTTTTGGCCATTTAGCTTCTCCTCGAGCGTTGCCATATTTCTTCGGCCATTGGATATTCAAGCAAGCCTAACTCTGAGCAAACTTGCGACTGTACGATTTTGATAATATTCTAGTGCATTTTTGTCTACGACGGTAAATACATTTTGAAAGAATACGTCCGCTAATCAGTGCTAATTATATCAATCCCATTGATCTATGTCAATTGGCAGTTTCATCGAGTTAAGGAATTTTCGCTTTCATCGGTCAAAACCAGTTTAGCTTTGTATACTCGGTCTTTTCATCGGTAAGCACTTCAGTCCCTTTCTTGAAAAGCGGGCTCAGAAGTAAAGAGCGCAATATTGAAATGAGCTTTGAAAAAAAGAAGAATGAAGGTGAAAATAAAAACGGGGTATTACGGTCGGCTGAATTAGTAAAGGTGCCGAGCCTTGTTTAAGAAGTGAACTCAGATTAAATCAACCTTTAACAAGATTTCGGTTGGATTTTACTGTTGGCTCAAGTGGAAAGGTCTTTTGTCGTACGACAATTAAATTCGGAAACGCCTCTCATTTCGGCACTTAGCATTCGAGCTATACAACAACACCGGTTTCTTGAACGCACAGCGGCTTTTCTTCGGTGCTTTATTTGCGTTCGAGTTCTTTCTTGGCTCATAATAGGTTCTTGGATTGTTGAATTAAACGGCAAAGAAATAGCGAAGGGAGATTTCGGTTTTTTGAGAGCAGACCATCGTGAAGTCGTCTGGAGTTTCGGGAAAAGTTGGTAGTGTTTATCCTTTCTATGACTGGAAAAAAGAATCAACTGTTTAACAGAAAATTAGGGTTACCAGAGAACGATAATAGCTTAGAAAAAATATCTCCCAAATTTTTTAAATTGCCTCTGGAAATGCTCCGAACGGAAACCGAGGGACGAATAATGTGTCTCGTTTTCTGTTGCGGATATTATACGAGTACAGCGCTTTCAAAAGTGCGATAAGGTTGCAAAGCTCGTCTTTGTCGGGCCCGAAGAGCGTGACAATATAAAACGGTCGAGGGGAGTAAACTTTGGCACAACAGATGCTGAGGCGGAAAAGATGTGCAGTAAACTGTTTTATTTTTACGAGCGCCGCAGGGTCCAAAACGGAGAAACAGCTGACTTGATCTACGAGTATATACGATCTTATTTTCACATTTTTTTTTCTCCCGAAGTCTTCGTCATCTGCTGCTGGAAACTTCTGCCATAATATTATCGTTCGAGTCGTTCTATTATGCATGCTGCTATTCGATACAATGACACTTCCCCTCGTCAGACCACCCTAGTTTTCTCCAAGCTTTCCAATCAATATCGAGAAAGGCTGATAAGCGACAACATCGTTCGCTGACTCGAGTGCCCTATTTAGTCAACCGAGCGAAATGGAGCGTTTTAAGTCAACGCTTAGAGACGACTAACGTTCTCTCAAGGGTTTTTTCGAGATTGGATTTTTTTCATCAATTTTATATTTATGTTGAGACGACCAAAATATATGCGTAATTCTTTTGATAACAAGAAGGTTTTTCGACAACAAAGCGATAGGAGTACCAAAGGTGGAATCAATACGTAATATTTCTGTTGATATCTTCGATCGACATTTTCTCATTTATTTCCAAAGCTAGGGAAGATTTCGAAACGCGCAATACATTTGACATTTCTTCACTACCTACTCAAACCAGTGCTGTGCACAGATCACACAGTACTTCCATGTTTGAGTCGTTAACAGGTATAACCAATAATATAATCAAGAAAATCGTACGAAGGCCGAAACGTTAATTTACAACAGCTGTTATGGAAAAACGAGCCAGGAGACACAAAAATAGAAAAACGCACGACTTAGGTTGACAATGCTTCCGCAGTATGTACCATCGTATGCGAAAGACCAACCAAAATTCACCCTTCACATTAATCCCTCAGCGAATCACTTTCAGTTTTCTCCTCCCGTACATGATTTTTCCAAACAAAATGAACAACTTTTTTTACCCATATTTCACTCCCGTTTTTTCCTCCGGTGGTTTCCACTCACGTTTCGAAGCGCCGTGATTTTCCGAGCGGAAGAACGTGCCTACTATTTTATTCACATTGCATTCTACTACTCACAAGCCCAATATAAATGGCTGATAATTCTCATTATAGAATCGCCGCGCTTTCGTGACGAATTGCTGCAACAGGACCTGAGGAGTCCGAGTTCGGAATCAAACATTGGAGTCGGGGTGAATAATAAAGCGTTGAACTACCCCTAGGCCTTAGAATGGTTGGAAGGGAACGTAGAGAATTGGGTTTGCTTGCACAACAAACGGAATATTGCATAGCTCGCACTCCGCCTTCGACTAATGGTTGGGCTGTGTTGGGATTCCTTTCATCCAAACCCTTACCATCCATTGGGAACGGTGTAGGATGATTGTCTGATGGTCTGAGGATGGACTCCAAGGGAGTAACGCGATATGCTACGCCCCACGGCTGAGTGAAACCCTTTGATTCGCAAAACGTTTGATCTTCCAACTTATGCGCCAAACAACGCTCTGTTCCTTCCCATGTAAAACGATGTACACCCCGAAGCGAGATAACGTTAAATAAATTGGTTTGGATTGTGACTGTAGACGGACGAGGTGTCATGTCGCAAGCTCCGATAAAGCTTCTATCACACGTGCGAAGGACTCCAATATTTTTGCGCAATCGGAATTTACATAGGTTGTTCATTAAGAATGCGATCCTCAATAATTAGTATACGTTCTTGAAAACAATATTTCTAAGTAATATAAATAATCGAAAAAAAAAAAATTGAAAGTGGAATCATCAAGAGAAAAGAACTGCAATAGAAAAGTAGCGGGAAACAGAGAAACATTGTGGTCTTCACAAGCCCAGTCTCACTACAAAAAGCGTCCCATCTACCTCACCAAACGCTTCACTGCCCTATTTATTTATTTATTTATTTATTTACATGAGAGAACGAGCAACCGCTCAATTTACAAAAAAATAAAATAACATTTCTGGCCAAATTGTGGCTATTGATAAGGTGACATTGGAAACTGGGCACGCACAACATAGCCGGGTCCATAGCACAACTCACGACGCTTTAGGAGGATCGAAGCATTGCAGACTTGATGGAAGCGATAGAGCTGCAAAATAGGTCGACTTCGGGTGACATCATCAGGGCCAGGTTTGCTTGACGGGGCAGGCGATAAAGGGGACGGTTGTAGAGGTAGTTTGAAGTTGCAAATGGAACATGGAATAGTGGGGGATTGCGGGAAAAGTAGGCAGGAACGTTTAGGAAAACTTTGGAAAGGAGAGAGGGACAGTCGAGAGAACCGGAGATTAGCTTGTGCAGAAAAATAACGTCGGACATGGCCCTGCGCCTCTCCAGAGTGCCAAGCCCGAGCTCGGACAAAACGGATTCGGGGGCATAATCATTCAGTCTTCCGCTCTTGTACGCCATATACCTAGCGAACTTCCGCTGGACGCGCTCGAGCTCGTGCTTGTGAGTCCCGTAGTATGGAGACCATACCACGCAGGCATACTCCATCACAGGGCGCACCAGCGTCTTGTAGAGGGTTGTCATCGCGGGTACGCTGGTGAACTCACGAGTCGTTCTCTTCAGGAAGCCCAACTTCCTCATGGCGCGAGTGGCAATCAAATTTATGTGGCCATTGAAAGTGAGTTGACTATCGAACAACACCCCGAGGTCTAAGGCCGATACTTTTTTTGTGAGAGGCGTCCCGCCGAGTGTATAGGAGTAGGTAAGCGGTTTATGGGATTTATGGAAGGTCATGACATAGCATTTGGGTAGGTTGAGAGAGAGGTTCTGGTTGTGACACCAGGAGAAGATACTGTTTATATTATGCTGAAGGCAGAGGGCATCCTGGCTGCTAGATATTTTAGAGAAGACCTTAAGGTCATCGGCATAGAGCAGAAACTCGACGCCGGTGATCGCAGGCTCAACAGTATTAATGAGGAGGAGGAAGAGCAGTGGACCAATATGGGAGCCCTGGGGGACCCCTGACGAAGCCAGGAAGGGTGCAGAGAGTATGCCACGAAGGCGGACCCTCATTGTACGACCCACGAGGTAGTCAGACAGCCAAGAGTAAAGGGCACCATGCAGGCCGACCGCACGCAACACAGCTAACACGTGCTTGTGGGATAGCTTATCAAAAGCTTTGGAGAAATCCGTGTATATGCAATCGACCTGCGGGCACCCCCCCTCAAACGCGTCAAGGACATACTCCTGGAAACAGACAAGGTTAGTCGTTGTAGATCTCCCGGGGATAAATCCATGCTGCCGGGCCGTGATGAAGGGATGAAGGAGGGGAGCAATTCCAGCTAGAATAATTTTTTCAAATATTTTTGGTATAGTTGACAGGGTGGATATAGGGCGGTAATGATTTACCATGGACTTAGAGCCATTTTTGTGTATCGGCGTCAAGAAGGCAGCCTTCCACAGCTGAGGAAAGCTACCGCTGTCAAGAGATTTATTGAACAGGGAAGTTAAAGGAGTGGCAAGGCAAGGGCAGAGTTTCAAGAGAACCGGAGGAACGCCATCTGGTCCAATTCCTTTTGAGGGGTCAAGTGTGGTGAATTCATGCTGCACCTGTTCAACAGAAATTGACAGGGATGCAAGGGACACTAAATTTTGTACTGGATAGGATGGGTCATAGGGAACTGGGTGGTCGTAGACGGATGAGAAGTATGAAGCGAACAACTCGGCAGCACCCTCGGTCGTGTCGCTTGAGATGTTCCCCAGGGTCATCCGTGATGGTAAATCGTTGAGGCCATCTTTGTAGTTCACATAATTCCAAAATGCTTTAACATCAGTAAGAGTTGAGGATTGCACCTTCACTAAGTAGGAACTGTAAAGCGATCGAGATAGGGAGCAACAGCGAGCTCGTAATTCGGAGAAGCGGGAATAGTCCACTGGATCACCTGACTGTTTATAACGGGCATGGGCCCGGCATTTCTGTTTTACCAGTCGAACCAAATCAGCAGAAAACCATTTCGGGTAGTTACTAGAGAAAGGCCTGGTCCGTGGAACGTACAGGCATATTGCGTGATGGACAATTTCATAAAAGCGATTGACCGCCCGATCAAGAGGTAGCGAGGTGCACTCAGCCCAATCGATTCCAGACAGGTAGAGCTCCATAGATTGGTAATCGCCGCTCTTGAAGTTGAAGTCGAGCTGCCGGGTAGGATGATGCGTATGGAAACGTGGAACTGTAACTGAGCACTCGAAAGGAGGGTGAGACGGATCCTCGCGAATGACTGGGGGAGCAGGAGTTACCATTAATTCGACTGAGGCCAAGCAAAGGTCAAGCACATTACCACACTGATTCGTAATATTGTTGAATTGGGAGAGATTGAAAAGGCGCATGAAGGTGATCAGGAGTCTACTTTTCTCGTTTTGGCTTGAAATACAGTTGTCATCGTTCCAAGACTTAGGACAAATTCCAGGTAGGTTAAAATCGCCGACCACCACAATAACAAAGTCCGGGTGTTCCAAAGAGGTTAATTCCAGTTCGTTTAGGTATGATTCGAGGACGTGAGCTGGTTGGTAACTTGGCAGGTATATGGAGCTGAGAATGACATGAAATTCTGGCAGGATAACCACGACGTACTCTGCCGAATCAACCTTGGGAACCCACTGGTATGATGTGAACCTATTTGACACAGCCAGGAGAACGCCGCCGCCAGGACCCGATTTTACAGTATTGTTTACACAAGAGCGGTCGGTCCTAAATACGTGGAAGTTAGTGAGCCTTAGCTCGTTGGTCGAAACGTTGTCAGAGAGCCACGTTTCGGTGAAGATGATCACATCATATACAAGGTGAGGGGCTTGGTGGTGCAAAGATGGTAATTTGGTGTTCAACCCGCGAACGTTTTGGTAGAAAATGGAGAGGGTAAGCTTGGAGAGACTAGATTCGACGCCATCGGAGGAGCTTAGGATGGTGTTCCAGGTGGTGAATGGCGCACGTTTTTTGGCTGGTTAAGTGGAATGATTGTAGGAACTCCTGATATATACTTTATCGTGAGGTTCGGTTCGCCGCTTTCTATCCTTGCTTTAAGTTCAGCACGAAGACGCCGGAGGAAGTCGCGCTGCCGGGCGGTCCTATCAGCCGAGATAGGGAATTGAGGGGACTTCGTTGCCCGGACTGAAGCCATAACCCTAGCTGCTTCAGATGGGTTATCAAAAACTACTTTTACTGGGCGGGTATTGTCAATCAAACGCTTACCAAGTCTGAAACCGCGTCTGATAGATGCATGGTTGTCAGGTAGAAGAGTAGAGATATACATATCTATTTTGTGTAAGTCCTCTGCAATAGCTTCCGCCGGGTTCCGGGACGAAGACTCTGGGACATTAAAGAAGAGAACATTCGAGGCACAGCGACGACGATCCTCAATTTCGGAGAATATAGTTTCTTCATTGACCCATGAAGCAGGGGCCAGATCACTTATTTTACCTTCCAGAGAGCTGACTCTGCCGCTCAAGTTTTCACTCCTCAGCGATTTCATCTCCTCGCGAATACTCGCAACTTCCGTGGTTAATGCAGAGTACTGCTCAGTACAGGAATCGACGGTCGACTGTAGGAGAGTTAGTCTATTATTCATCTCCTCTTTAAAAGGGTTTAGCTCCTGCCGAATTGTTAGGGCGATTTGTTCGCTCATTTTGGCTAAAATTGACTGGAGGAAGGCGTCATTTTGAGGCCCAAAATCGATAGGAGGGGAAGGAATAGGGGCTGGGTCCCTTGGTACTCTGCAACTTCCACACCTCCAAGACGAGCGTGCCGTTCTTGACATCTTCCTGAAGTTCGATTCGGTCTGGCCAACACAGCCAAAATGAAATACATTTTTGCACACTGCGCAAGTCAGTGCATCTTCAGATAGAAGGTTTGTCTGACACTTGGAGCAGTTCATAGCGAAGAGCAGAAAGAAGGAAGGGAGTCTTTAATATAATCAGCTGCGAATTATTAAGCTCGAGTATGGTCTAGAAGCTCACCAAGGTAAAACAGAGTGCAGCAACTCGTGAACCAAGAGAGAGGAGTCTGAGGCCGCGAGCTATGCTAGAGGGCGAAAATGAGCTCGCGTGTGGTCTTGAACGCAGACAGCCGACAGCTATCTGACGGTAATCGGCAATAACTAATCGCTAGATGAATAGTTTGAAGGACGATTGCAGCGGCGACCTGCGGGGCTACTCGGCACTAGGAAAGTAAACAAAGACCAGCGGACCCGATGATTCCGCTATGGCATGCGAATTTGGCAAATTGTGGACGAATTATCCCGCGATAGTATTAGATTTACGGTACAATTTACCCAATTCGAGCGCTATGTGTTGGTGCGAGCTGTAGTGAGCCAGGACGAACTGGCAGTACACGACGAGACGATGATGAACCCCGTTATCGGCACATACACAACGAATCACCGAAAAGCTGTCAAATACTTCACAACGGGATGAAATTTAATGAACAGCGCGAAGACCCTGCTATGAAGCGGCGATAAGTGCAACGGATGGTACAAAACGGTAAATATTATTAGGTGCACGAACAGAAATACACGGAGCCGATGTGTAGATCAACTGACCAGATAACGAACATCTATCACCAGGGCTAGAGAACAAGTGACGTCGTCAACGTCGTAGTTCCCTCCTGTTCGAACCATTTTTCAAACTCGACAACTTCACTGGAATCTCTCACTTTTACAAATGCTATTTTGGACCTTTGAGCTAATATTTGGCTATTCCCGTGACAGGTACTTACGAAATAGGATGCATATTCCCTATTATGAACATAATTATAGTCAATTTTTATGTCCATTATTTTTTTTTTTTTTTTTAGTTACGTTAATTCTAATTGAAACGTGTGCTAGGTCACTCAAAAGGACTAGAGCTATGGCAGAGTAAGAAAAATGTTATCGCCTTGATTTCAGCCTCGAATATTCTACGCTACCCATCGTATTCTGTGAATTGTAGTCATTTTTCGAAAACTTTTATTCGGAAAAAATAATCATGAAGTCCTATTAACGTTAAACGAGACATTCGTGATTTCCTAAATGCAAGAGCACTGTGGTACTCCGTTACTCGTAGTAACTGCGTATGTGTAAACTGGCGTTGAGCATTTCCCCTCCAAATGTAATAATCATTATGGGGTGTACACGAACAAAACATCTGAAACAGTGTTCGTTGGTTGGTCGTGAGTGGGATGATTGAAACTGAGAACAGCATATTAACGAAGTTGGCAATTATTTGCCGAAATGCATTTCTGCATTAATTTCACGCGAGAGTTCATCCTGGAATGATTGCTTGGAAAGGAAATTTTGTTCGGTCTCAAATGCTGGCCACTTTTTCTAAAACCCTCAGTTTTCTTCATTCATTCTGCTCTAGTTGTGTTGCCTTTTTCCTATGGAAGGAAATCCGATCGATATAATTTCGGATATCTATCCCAATTTGATGCTCTGATAAATTTGAACTAATATAGAACTCCGTTCGAGAAAAGATGTCCACCTGTTCTTCAAATACCGGCGCTTTCAACGCAGACAATTCTCAAACTTTCGCAACAAGTTCAGCCCCCTTGAATGAAGGAGATTATCCGAAAAGGAACCAGCGACCCTCAGTTCAAGACAATCCTCTTACCGTGTAGAATGGTTAATTTTATTTCCTCTACAACGGTAGCCATAGACGACGAGGGGAATCGCCCCCGCAACATCGTCTTCTTCGGATTGAATTCGGAGAGACAGTGATGGGATTAACGCTTGAAGAGACCAGCCAAGGAGCCCAGAAGCAGCTGGTGCCTGTTGAGGTAAGTTGGGATCAGCTCTTTTTCACCGATCCCCGATGAAAACCGGCCGAGTCAAAACCAGGTTCGAAAATTCCGAATGGCAGAAGGAACAGAAGTCATTTTCTCATCCCTCGAGACTTCATCGTCCTTTTCTCGAACCAGCCGAGCAATTACTATCTCGATATTTCAAGAACGATATCATGTGTTTGGCAAAATCTCTCATAATCTTGAGAGAATTGTTCAACGGAATAATGGATATTATATCATAACTATGTAGAGAATATTTCTGGTAGTCGAATTAGCGTTTGAACGAAAGCATCTTATGGTATTATCTATGCAGTGCAATCACTTAAGATATAGAATATAAGATATAGATGAATATAGTTAATTCTGAGTAGATGAAGTGAATTTCGTCGCGAACAATAATTAATTTTAGCGTTTCTCCGAACTTCAGGGTTGAAAAAATACTACAGTTAGCTTTTTGAACGCTGTTGATAATTATTAGTTTAAAAATATTGTGGAAAATAAATTTTATTTCACAGCAGAGGAAGAAGATTATGAGAATGGAGAAATTGGATATCAGCAAGAGTGAAAATGGTATATTTCTTACGAAAAACTGTCATGAAGGATTTACGAGGCTATGACGATCGGAGGAGATGAAATTATTCCCTAGCTGCACGAGAATAGAAATGAAAAATGACTATCGCGCGAAATATAATATAAAATATGTATAAGTAAAAAATCCATCTAATGATAAAATCCACAGATACCTATATACAAAAACGCAGCAAATGATTGTACTAGTGATCTTTCCTTTGTGCTTATATGATTTGGAATGACCATCCATGTGTTATAACTAACAGTGACGCTCGTGAAAGTTTCAATAAAAAAACATATATACGTAACTAAGGGAAAACTCCGAGGCAAAATCCGAGTCCTAATTATTTTTGATTTTATTGTAAAATCGAATCAACCTCCCGAAGATAGAGCTGAATAGGATATTTGACGATCACCCAAAATAGCATAAATAGGATGATTTTATAGCTCCAATTAAACTAGGTACCAAGTTATCCATCTCGCCAAAGTTTTAAAAATCTGGAAAACTCCACAGAAAAGTTGGGATAAGCTGAGAACCCGTTTAGCTATCGACTGAGCTATGGGCTCATTCTATCCAGCGTTCAAAACTCAATAGAAAAAATGCCATACACGCAAATAACCTCGTCGCTAGAAATTCGACGGAAAACAACAAAAACCAATAACAAAATTATTAACTCGCAATTCTTTGAAGAATATATTAAATGCCTATACGGTCAAAAATCATTAATGGTAATATCACTTCTGAAATCGAGCAATTCAACCAGAAAATGTTGGTTACTTTTTGAAAAGAAAAATTAATTCCAAAATTGAAGTGTTGGAAAGGAAATGCGAGTCAGTATTACTTTCACACGAATTCCACGTTTGAAGTTGAGGTAAAATGTTGGTTAATAGATGGAATAATTACATCTGAGGGTATTTTCGGTAACGATCCGACGTAGGTGTCTGATATTTGACGTCAATCATTACACGTAATTTTTTATATATCTCCATCGTAAGTTCTAATAAAAGAGTTCATCTATCTTGCAGAATTGCTTCAAGCCGAATAAATTGAATATTTTTGTGTGTTTAGAGGCAATAAACTTGCGTCATTTGACTCGGCCAGAGCCGGATGATTCGGACACGTCGGATTTATTCAATTTTTAAACATTTCTGCCGAAAAGGTCACCTCTTCAACGCTGCAAATAATTTACGATCCCGTACTCTCTCGGCCGAAGGTTAAACGTGGAAAGTTCGAGAAGTATCGTGCGGAGGATACGGCATTTACGAAGGATGGTAGCAATGGTAGCAAAGAGGACACAAAAGCCCCCGAGGAAACGAAGTTGGCCCTGGATGTACACATACAGCCAGACGAACACGAAGGGCAGACCAGAGGAATAGGAGCACTTCCTGTTGATCCATCGGGTCACGTCCTCCCGGATTCTGTTAGCCCTTGAGTAATTTATTACTTTGTTACAGCGGTCATAGGAAGGTGCTGGTCGGATAGGGAAGGAAGGCTTGTTTGTTTCTTGGTTCCTTCAACCTACCAGAAATTCTTCGATTCATTTGAAACTTCCCCTCTCGAATCCGAGTTTCCCCAGTTCGCCAAGTTTCAGAGCACCAACCTGGGATGGAAAAATACCTGTCATCAATCGGCGCAGGTCTCTGAATTTATCTTTTCATCTTATTTTAAAAGTAATGAATATTATATAGTATTGATTAATCGCAATACCATGTAATTCCTATACTTTGAACTGGACCCTGTTTCATGAAACTAAGAAAAACAGTTTTAAGTACATCTACATCGGCTTGCGGTTGAATTCTTCAGTTTGTTTGAATGTTTAATAGTAGGTCATTGTAAAAAATACTACTAATAGCGGGATCGGTGCCGAATAATTCACAACGCGTTCAAATAACTTATCAAAATTCAGTTTCTAATTACTCTCATTGCGTTTCATGAATCAATCATGTGAAATTTCCATATATTGTCTATTCTGCTCTGTCACCCAAGTTTTTTCTTTCCCGAACAGTTAGTTTCCAGCAGCTTTTAGCGAAGCGCAGATTTGAAAACGTACTTTCTCGTAAATCCTGCACCTCTCACTTGGTCCGACCGTCTAGCGTTGGATGAATGGCTCGGAAAAGCCTTGGCCTTCTCAGTCAGTCCTGCTTTCCAACGGCTTTTCATCCTCTCGCTCGTACAAGTAACTCCTCGACAAAGGGAATCTCCCCTATCCCACAGCCTGGTCATGGACAAATTGACGGCTAAAACAGAAACTTTACAGTTACGAGTTTCTCTCGACTACTTTCTTTCTCTTTTGTCGGCCCATTCTCCTTTCCGGGGACGAAATCTTCCTCCGCTGGTGACGTTCAACAAAGAGTTCGAGTCGGTATTGTCCTCCAAATTTTGAATAATCCAAAGTAGCGATCGATGAGAGTCAGGTGATTCTTCTTTGAGTCGAAAGGCGAAAAATTAGCTCACATAATATTCTGTGAGTGGTGAAAACGCATTTCTGCGTGGGAATATTTCTTACCTTAATGAAATAACTGACGAAATTTTGTCACGTACATTATTGGGTATTATTTGGGTTGTTGGAGATAAGTGCTCTATGGCGTGTTCCTGACGTGATTGAATGTGGCGCTCAAATTGGTTATGCAGAACAGAACCATTTCAAAAATCGATGAAATGAAACAAAAGTTTAACGGGATGGCTCGGTTGGTGTCAACAATTGGAAGAAAACAGGATTTGATTGGTTCACTTCATAATATAGTTTTTACGAAGAAATCAGTGGTGTGCATAAACCACACAGTACTCCATTAGTTTCATTCGTCAGACAGGTATAACCAATTATAAAATCAAGAAACACTTCCAGAAGTCGCTAAGTTATTTAATACCTATAGCCAGAAGACAGACCACGGCAGATAATGTTTTAATAACTGTACTTTTAACAGTATTTTACTGTAGTACTCTAATTTTCCAATTATTAACTCACAAATAACTTTTTTCCTTTTGTATTTGGGTCGTCTGGAATAAATAAACAATTTGTTTTTTGCGAAAATAAACAAAAACATCAAAAATTGTTATGGAAAACGTAGTTTTAGATCCATGATAAAAACTGCTAGCACTTATATCGATTGAAAATACGAACATTTGTTCTATGATAATATTTTAATTATTTCCTATATTTAGATTAATTTCCCACAAAATCATCCGTTCGCAATATTTCGCGCTTTCCACCTTCGGCGAAATCGTCCTCCTCACCGTTGCAGGGTAGACGTAATGAAAGCGCGGAGCTTTGTCACGCCTCTACAGGATAAATCATGGACGAATGTGCGCTCGAGTCTACGTATATGTGTGACTATACCATTCACGGTGAGTATATGTCCGGGCTCAGCACTGCCTCTACTCTTCTTCACCATCCTCGGCATTTTCTAGCGAAAAAGATTTTTTTGTCGTACAGAAAAGCGCCGTACGCCCGGACCCTACATTTGCCCGTGATTCTCATTCGCAGTGAAAACCCCATATTTATAAATCGTAATGGAATCCAGACAACGGCAAAAAAGTGATAATTCACTAACGTCGACCGAATCCCTTTGTTCGCCGCTCTTCCCCGCATTTTCTCATTATTCCACGTTCTGATTTTTTCACGTTGTTCAACCCACCGAAATGGTGTTATGCTTAACAGCGAACCGTGCGACGAGGTTAACAGGTCCCTAACTTCTCGCAAACTTCGTTCAATAAAAGAGACGCTTATGGAATTAATTATCAGTGTATTTATGGTGAAAGGAAGCGAGTGAATCATCGAAAAATGGGATTCAATCAATTTTTTCATCGGATCAGAGTACGGCTGTGTCAATAAGTCGTGCTTGATTTTCAAAAGTTACTATGACATAATTTATGTCAAAGAGTGCAGCAAACGTTTGCTATAATAAGCTGGCCATAAACGCACGTTATTTTCCTGGGAGAATCACGGCTCGTGGAAACGAGAGTGAAAACAGCCAGAATAAAAAGCTGGGACGGCAGATGTGGACAAGTTTTGGCTTTCCTTTGGAAGATTGTGGCGCGCAGTGAGAATGTTGGAAGTAGCTGGTCAGTCACGCAGGTCCTCTACCTTGGAAATTCCAAAGGAAAAAAGGAAAAGTAGAGTGAAAAAAACGTATTTTTTCCGTAGCAATCATCTGACATAAAGAAAATTTCCAAGTCCCCAGCGTTCAAATACACTCATTTTCCCGGTCAGTAAAAATAAAAAATATAGTCTATATATGCGAATAACCTGGAAGAACGGTATGTTACCCTCGCTGTAAATATCAGGCATCATTCAATCGCTCTCCTAAACATTTCTGTTGGTTCTGATAGGAATATGGAACGGTGGTATATTAAGGCACTTTTTTAAGAATCAAATAAACTGTATTCTGACAGAGTAGCTTAACGTGAAGCGGTCTAGCATGAGACTGATGGTTGCATCAAAAAGAAATAACCCGTGAAATAGCAACCTCAAATCGTTGTTCTCAACTTCAGTTGTCAATGTCCAACAATTTCAATACCTCGAACGTTCACATATATACTGATTTTTGCGGCCTGTAAAAATCAAAAGACATAATTCGCACAAGTGAAATATTCAAAGAAGCTTCCTCAGAAAGTCGAACAGACACTTGTTCAGTAAGTGATTCCGAGTAATAGTATTATAAAAATTTTATCCAACGCAGGAACTAGGTTCCAAATTCGAATTTTCAGACGATCGCAATTCTATTTACTACGTAAACATGGACGTAAAATCGTCCCTGTCTGGAGAAAAACGTCAATTGTTGCGGCTGATTAGAATGCTTGACATTTTACGATAAACCGAGAGATTCTTTTGGATTATTTTATGATAATCCAAGAGATTCACAGTTAAGCGGCCTTAGTTGCGTTTAATTAGTGACGGCTAATTAGTTGCAAATAAATCAAACAATCCCTTAGCGAGCCTCTCTCTCTTTCATTGCGTGTGGTCAATCAATGGGTCAAAAATTACTAGTTGGGAGACGTTTAGCGAGCGTTTTCCGGAAATCCTATTCCGAATCAAGGACTAAGGTTTGTTAAGACAAATGAATTTCGTAACGAAATGATCTCTTGCTACGATTCTCAAAGAGTAATTACGTGCGTGACCAAGTAATGACCAACAATATTTTCCAAGAGCTTAAAAATGGTCATAGTCTTACCAAAATTGCGGGAATTTTACTGAAAAGCATTGAAGCGGAATAATTTTGATCTTATGGAGAAAACGTCAACCAAAGAAACCTAGCCATTTGCTCGTAATTGGGCCCATTTCTACCTTTAAAAATAATTTATTTCAGTTATGTAGCCACATGAGTTCAGCATGGCTGCTGCTGAAAGGTTGAATCACGAATCTTCGATTCAGTAAAGCTGATTTTTCCTATTGGCCCCACAAGTCGATCTCTAGAACGAGGTATTCTGTGGGGATTAAATTAATAGACTGTTTCGGGGAGGAAAGATAGGTTCAAACTTACCACTGAAGTTCTACAAAAAACGCTGCAAATGATTGAACAGTGGTTTATTATTCCTTCGCTTCAATATTGATTTATGAAGACTATCCATTTGTGATAGTAACTATTCCGAACATTAGTGAATGTTCTCACCAAAAAACAGATGGTAACTATAGAGGAAAAATCCGTAGCAACTATTGTAATTTTAATCAATTTTATTTTTCTTAATTTCCTAATTAAAAGCCAAATTTTTTGCCTTACCCTACAGCTGGAGAGAGTGTTTGACGACCATTCCAATGAGTATAGAACGATTTTTAGAGCTCCAAGAACTCTCGAGTTATACCCTCATGTCAAATTTCTAAAAATCTTCCAAATTCGGCACAAAAGCTGCGATAACTCGAGAACCATAAATGCTATCGACCCGGCGATGGTCTCATTCGATTCAGCGTCCAAAAATCTATAGAATTTGATACCACGTACACATTTTTCTGAAAAACCGTGGAAAATATGAATTTTCTCCCCCTCAAAACCCCCCAAAAATACCCTTAAAATTGAGCTAGCAAGTTGGTTCAAGAACTGTGCCGTCGTAGGACCGAGATTGATTTTTGGTGAAAATTTCAAGAATTTTGCTATTATGGTTTGGCCGGAAAACTGCTAACGGCGTACGGCGTACGGCGTACGGCGTACGGCGTACGGCGTACGGCGTACGGCGTACGGCGGACAGACAGAATTTTTTTTATTGGATATTCGGATTCTACATGCCTTGAAACGTAAAACATCAAATTTTGAGGGGGGGTTATAAATTTTTTTTCCTTGGGCGATTACAATGGTTTATTATTGAATAATAAACCAAAAAGGAGATCTCACCACTGCTCAGCTGGCTTCAACAGCTTTCGTTCTTAAATCGATTCCAAATTATTGTTTCAGGTTGTCTTAAGCGCACTTCGTCCACTGCAACTCAATTTTGCCCCGTAATTTTCTTCATCCCTAGAGAACCGGGGGAAATGTTTGAAAATCAACCGAAGATAGATTCGTGATTCTGCCAAACGTCGAAGAGAAGGGGAATCCTGTGTGAAATAACCAAGATGCAGGGGTTGAAGGGCAGGTACAGATAATGACGTCCTCGTTGAAAATTGAGTTACCTCTGGAGAAAAGCTATAGGAGACCCTGTATATAACATAGGGTACTGAAAACAACCTTCGTGCCGAAGCATCGGTCTAAGAGATGAAAAAGAGAGATGACAAGATAAGGAGCCTGTTGTGAGGTATAAATATATCTCTAAACGACCTCTATATATTATATTTTATTGAAGGAGAGATACACAACGTTCGCCATCACCCTTCGGTTATGTGCTTCATTGAACGCTCAATAGAAGAAGCGGTAGATAGGCGAGTAATGCCTTTCATTCCCTTTTCGTTGCTTTAGGAATATAGTGGTTCAATATCCCGATCGTTCACCAATGAAGTGAGTAATGAAGGATTGTTTACTTCAATATCAATTGAATGTGTAGCTTTCCTAATTAACTAACGGCGAAGTCCAAATGTTCTGGAAAAGTAGCCGTATTTATTTATTTATTTGGTACGAGCAATTAACTGCTCAATTTACAATCTGGCCGGAAATCGTACAAACCGGCGGCCGTATAACAGACTATTACTGGAATCTAACTTCTAGCGATGGCTTGAAGAAAAATTGTATTTTCTTGTTAACGCACACTATAATTTTCGTGCATTTTTACATATTTGCAAGTGTAAAAGAATTTACACGCAGATTAAGAAAAACGGTAGTTGACAAAAATTCATCTATCTTTTAATCGTCCAATTTCTACTTTTTCAACACGTAGCCGAGAGTATTCGATGTAACAATACGATAATACTGCGTGAGTTCAACTCTAATGGCGTATGGTTCTGCGAGATTTTAATTTTCGTATTATCTAGTCTTACCAACTGTCGACTATAACTGGTCTTACCTCGTAAGCTATTCTTTACCCTTAAAAATCTTGGAAAATCTTTTCCCCTCGCGTACGGCCAGCTACGATTTTTTTCTCGAGAACAAAAACTTTTTTTACCATTTTTCCTTAACCGTATTTCTCTTGGATGTTTTATCTGACTTTTCTCGAGCCGTGGTTTTCCGCGGAAAAGAACATGCGTGTATACCAGCTAGTGATCTCATCCTTGAGGAATTTGGGTAAAAACTTAATATGAACTTCACCCACGTAATTGCTTTGAATGAGAACGAAAATAGATGGAATCAATTTGAAGCCTAAATTGATAAAATTCTTCTTCCTACTTACTTACCTTAATGATTTTTCGAGACTTGGCTGATATTTACTGGATTTTCCCTTGGAACAACTGAGGTCGTAAGGGGCGAAACGAGCACTACACGAAGGTGATGCACTATGATATTGCATCTTCTGCGCCTGAGCCTTTGCTTCATCGAAAAAAACTGAAGCGGTCTCTTTCGAAACACGATTATGTACTTACACGTAGAAAGTTTCTAGAAATCTAGTTCAACGCTGATAGGCTCCAGGCTTGGTTTTGAATGTACATTCCGAAATTTCTTAAGTACTTTTGATCATTTTGTGGACATTTTTAGAGTAGGCTTCATTGATGCCTGCTCTACACCAAGAGCTTCTCGGTACCTTGAGCTTTCTTCACAATATTCTAGCGAAAAAATCTCGATTGTGTGGTCTAATGATCTTTGAAAAATAACCAAGGAGAAAAGTATAATAACACGAGGCAGTTGCTTGTACCTAGTACTCGCAGTCTGGAAGCGAGAAACTTACGTCAATTAAAATGAAAACTTCGTTTGGTTGTCGTCGCATCTATTGTAGTAGAGGGGTTGTGAGGGGGAGAAAAACCAGGCGACTTATTCTCCAGATTTTTAATGGCTGGCCGAGCACTTTCGCCCATTCGGGCATCTTCAGGGCGACGTGGAACCATGACTGTGGACCTCATGGTTCCACGTCGCCCTGAAGATGCCCGAATGGGCGAAAGTGCTCGGCCAGCCATAAAAATCTGGAGAATAAGTCGCCTGGTTTTCTCCCACTCACAACCCCTCTACTAAAATGAAAACTGGTAAATGCATCTAGGAAAAAATAGCAGAACTATTATCCCAGTGAAGAACAGGTTACTCCTATCTTTGTAAAAACCCTATCTTACTCTATATTTGTGAAAAAAATTTGAAGTTGAAAAATTTGGGTTGATATTCAGTATCTTCATTTTTCATTCCGGGAAAGGAAGATTCAATTCTAAGATTCATTCACTTCAACTCTTCATCGAAAACACACTTCTTTGCGAAAACTTAGTTGGCCTCATTGGATTCCGACTCGAAAACCACTTTCCCTAGACCCCCTCCCCCCCTCCCGAATGCATCCTCTCATCATTCCAGTCTATAATTTGTATAGTACAATTCGAAAAATTCCTTCTGCAGTCTGTGATATTAGGTTAGGTTGTTGAAATGTGTTTAATGGTATTTTAAGAGGTTTCCCTTTTTTATTTATTTTGATTGATTTTTTAACTGGTGTCTAGTAAGAAACGATTTGTGTTGAAATGTGACATGTAATGATGCAAATTGAAATGGTTGAATTGGTGATATCAGGTTTGAACTGAATAAAGTAATTTTTCGAATTTTATCATGCAAATCATGGACTGAAATGATGAGAAGATGGAGTCGATGACGAGATTGATGGAGGAAAAATGATTAATGTAAATGATTAATAACATAGTAGGTAGCATAAAGGCCGGAGTGAACGGTCTAGACCAGTCTATGCGCATTTGTAGCGCGTTTCTTAACGATCTGTCCTTCTTGTCGCTCTCCGTTCTCTGAATTTATGTTGAGAGGGAAAAGTAATGTAGAACAAACGGTTCAACAAAGCCCCGAATTGGCGAAAGTGCTTGAAATAAGAAATGCCTTTCTAACTTGAAGGCTTTAATTAGCAATACGGGAGCACGAATGAAGATAGATTTAGAAATAGAAAATTGTTAATAATAGGAAACTGTAGTTACTAAGATGCCACGTAACTATGTCCCTGAAACACCTGGCTGTAATGAAGTTGCAGTTCACCTCAGTGCTTGGCATCAAATAAAAGAAAAAGAAAAAGATTTTTTCCTAAATACGGAAAAATATTCTATTCTACTTGGTTTTGAATTTACGGGGGAGAAAAACTGGGCGACTCGTTCTCCATTTTCTTTATTATATATTCTATATTCTATTTCTATATTCTATTCTAGATCCTTTGAAATTTATATTTCATCTCTATGATCACTGTGCTATATAGATATGGTCATTACAGCTTCAACGGTCTATCTAGCTTTAATTGACGGCGATGCTAGGCGAAACAAAGAATGTACATTTGGCTGTTATTCGAACGTTCTCGGAACGATAACAGATTGTCAGGCATCATCTGCGGTAAACGCCGTTGTATCTCCAGAACGTGGTACGATCACAAGTTCCATTGACTCTTCGTGTTATTACCCTGCTCTGATGAAGGGATTCACCATGTGGTACACCAGTAACTACAGCTCTGTGCGAGTTTGGCATGTGTTCCCTTAAAACAACATAATGATCTGCGGGACACCATCAATCAGCCTAACGTTTTTCAAAGATTCCTCCTCCTCGTACAAACTTTACCTACTGTTTTCCGCCCCGTCTAATGGGTCTGCATTTTTTCACCGTTCTCTTCTTCCGCGTAGATACTACCTGGTTCTAATTCACCTTTTGTTTCATATTTTGCCGCCTATCTTTAGGTACCGACCTTATCTAACTGATTGCCGGAGCTTTCTTGCTAGCATCTGCCGTTCGGGTTTCCAATTTCGAGCAATAACCGGGAGGAAGATTCTGCTTGAATGCTTTCCTGATCAGATCATGAAATGTGCGATGTTCGCTAATATTTTGCACCAGCCATAAATATTCTGCTTGAGCGTTTGGGCTTGCGCGTCCCGCGCCATGATTCGTCCCGTATATGTGCAAAAAAAAGGAAAAAAAACCCTCGTTCTGCGATTCAATTCCAAGTGGACAATTATTATGGTCGAATTTTTTGCCATCTAGCCGCGTTTTTCGCAACTCGTTTCCAAACCACCTCTATCCTTCGTAGTTTGGTCACCACACGTTTGCATAATTTTGAAATTACTATTATTGATTTTGGTTTATTATTCAATAATAAACCATTGTAATCGCCCAAGAAAAAGAAATTTATAACCCCCCCTCAAAATTTGATGTTTTACGTTTCAAGGCATGTAGAATCCGAATATCCAATAAAAAAATTTCTGTCCGTACGCCGTCCGCCGTACGCCGTTAGCAGTTTTCCGGCCAAACTGTAAGAGCTAAAAATTTGAAATTTTCACCAAAAATCAATCTCGGTTCTACGACGGCCCAATTCTTGAACCAACTTGCTAGCTCAATTTTAAGGGTATTTTTGGGGGTTTTGAGGGGAGAAAAATCATATTTTCCAAGGTTTTTCAGAAAAATGTGTACGTGGTATCAAATTATATAGATTTTTGGACGCTGAATCGAATGAGACCATCGTGGGGTCGATAGCTTTATTGGTTCTCGAGTTATCGCAGCTTTTTTGCCGAATTTGGGACATTTTTAGAAATTTGACATGAGGGTATAACTCGAGAGTTCTTGGAGCTATAAAAATCGTTCTATACTCATTGGAATGGTCGTCAAACACTCTCTCCAGCTGTATCGTTAGGCAATAAGTTTAGCTTTTAATTAGGAAATTAATAAAAATAAAAATGATTAAAATTACAATAGTTGCTACGGAGTTTTCCCCTATAGTTACCAACTGTTTTTCAGTGGGAACGCTCACAAATGTTCGGAACATTTAAAATGACAAATGGATAGTCCTCTTAAATCAATATTGAAGCGAAATAATAATAAACCACTGTACAATCATTTGCAGCGTTTTTTTTTCTTCAGGAAGGTGTGCCACCTTCCTAGAGTCGCCAATTTGTCAAGGTCAACTCTTAAGGTTCAGCGATTCTCTGCTTCCATGAACGCATTGGCACTACGGGCCCTTAGCCGGTTGGCGTATGTATCGCATCCAAGTTAAGCCGCCCCTGGATAACTCTCAAACGCCATAGACCGCCCTCGTACCCTTCCGGAGTAATCTGAGTAGGAGCAACCAATTAAATGAAAACCCGGCCTGGAGAATGGTAGGCAGATAAAGCTGAACGATTCAGCCTTCGAGATGCTGAGGGGCACGACCTTCGCAGCTAATCCTGAACTATGGGCCCAAAAAGGGGGGAAATTAGCTCTCGGTCGAGCGCTTCCAACTTTAACTCTCTCCATCCAAGTGGAGGGCTTCCACGCTTTCCCGGAGAGCTTTTCTGACGAGGGAAAAACAATACATCTTTTTCCGGAAGGATTTACTTTTTTCCGCTTAGAAGCCAAGGAAAAAACGCTAGAACGGCTTCGTCGTTTTAGCAGAAGCACCGCGTGTATGGTTTTTCACGCTTTTATCCTCGATTCTTTTAAAAGCCACTTTAAGCACAGTTAATTCACCGTTAAATAGGTTATTATTCCTCTTGGAGCTATTTGTTTTCAAGCTCTTCTTCGTCCGTTTAAACCGCTTGACTGCTTCTTTAGAGCTATTTTATTTATTTACTTCGAGTAATAAGCTACACCATTGAAATAATGATATTGCGTGATATCTGCACTCTCGATTAACTCATTCGGTCAGCCTCTTCGTTGTTCAAAGACAGAGTGAATATTTATTGGTTTATTATTCAATAATAAACCATTGTAATCGCCCAAGAAAAAAAATTTCTATCTCCCCTCAAAATTTATGTTTTACGTTTCAACGCATGTAGAATCCGAATATCCAATAAAAAAATTCTGTCTGTCTGCCGTACGCCGTGCGTCGTCAACACTTTTCCGGCCAAACTATAACAGCTACATTTTTGAAATTTTCATAAAAAATCAGTCTCGGTCTGACGATGGCCCAAATCTTGAACCACATTGCTAACTCAATTTTAAGGGTATTTTCAGGGTTTTGAGGGGGAGAAAATTCATATTTTCCAAGGTTTTTCAGGAAAACGTGTATTTGGTATTAACTTCTATAGATTTTTGGACGCTGAATCGAATGAGACCATCGCGGGGTCAATAACTCTATTGGTTCTCAAGTTGTCACGGTTTTATTGTCGAATTTTATCAGATTTTCAGAAATTTGGCATGACTCAATAGTTCTTGAAGCTATAAAAATCGTTCTGTACTCGTTGGAATGGTCTTCAAACACTCTCTTCAACTATACCGTTAGGCGAATAGTTTAACTTTTAATTTCAAAATTAAGAAAAATAAAAATAATTCGAAATCTAATCCGTTGTTTGGTGGAAACGTAAATCTATTTTCGGAACAGTTACTATCATAAGTAGATGGTGTTCACCTGCCACATTAGAAGTCCGTATGCAATGTGGCTAAACGGATTTAACGCATTAGACGGAGATCTGTGATCACTGCTTAACGGTGACCACAATCCACGATCTAAGTGACTATTAGACATTAGACACTTATGAGTCTTATCAGTAGCCAAAACTCTTCACGTCGACGTTTGAAAAACCACACAATGAACAAATAGTCTCCAGTTACTATTACAAGATCCCTTCTTAAATCGCAATTGGTGCAAATGAATAATGAACCACCGTACAATCTTTTGCAACTGTTTTTAAGAGAAATTATCCCTCGACGCGATTTTCAAAGGAAACGTACGTGCTCGAAAGGTTGGCTATTGTGAAAATAATCCACTCATGGAAATTGATTCGATTAGACAGTGTTTATCCAAATCTTTAGTACATCGAACATTCGGACTCAACTCGGCGTTGTTTGAATTTTAACACCCCTCGCTCGCAAAAATAGGTTAACTGAGGCGAGTAAATTGCGTCCGCTTCAAATTGGAATTCCTCGAGAAGTGTCTCACGGATAGGATTGCTTCGAGTTAATCCCCGGGAAACTGTATAGTGCGAATGTAAACGAGATAGCCGTCGCCTTGCAGCCTCCTGGACAGTTATGGTGTTGGTCAGCCAGTGCTGCTATTAGGTCTCGAGGTCCGGCACAATCTGCGTACCGACGATGGCCTAGCTTTCGACAAGTCCAACACAGCCGGAGCGTTACTTGTAATGAAGGTTAAGCTACAAGGGAATCGGAGAAACGTCGAGCTTCGGGAGAGAATGTCGCAGCGCTGTCTCGAATTTCCATTTCTAGCGTAAAATAGGAGGGACAATGCTGCACCTAAAAGGTACGGAAATCGAGAGGCATCACCGGGGAAAAATATAGTTACCTATCTCGAAAGTTGTTGAAATCGACGGAAAAATTAAAAGCGCGCTTTCTCATTTTAGCCGCGACTGAAATTAACCCCATAATGCGTCGAACGCATCCGACGGTAGACGATGTAATTACTGCCGATTAAAATGCATGGCCTCCGCATCAGCGTTGCCGGCCTTTGCGAATGAAACTCACCCTTCTGTCTAGCCGAGGTAATTTAGGCGTCAACAGATATTTGTCACAACTACTCGGGAACCCAAGCATGAGCTATGTTAATTGGTTACTCAGCAATTTACCACAATGTTTCCCAATGGTATGTTGAGATAGAACCTCCTGAAGCAACGTCGGGAATAAACGCGCGCGTTCGATTCGGTTTGAGCCGATCATTCGCTCCTTGCTCCAGGCTCTGCCTACAGACGAGCTAAATTTTATTCGGGATTTTTTTTCTACGAAATTGTTATATTATTTTTGTTTTCCTTAGAATAAAAAATTCTCTCTCTCTCTCTCTCTCTCTCTCTCTCTCTCTCTCTCTCTCTCTCTCTCTCTCTCTCTCTCTCTCTCTCTCTCTCTCTCTCTCTCTCTCTCTCTTGTTTTCCCGACGTTCAATTATGCCACGGTCGCTTTAACGGACCTGAAAAGCCAGGACCTGGACAAACTTCAGAAGGCACAAAATGCTGCGATCCGATTCATAATGCGTCTGCGCCTTGACGAACACGTCACCCCTGCTTTTCTGCGCTTGGGCCTATTGAAAATCCACCATCAGAAAAAATTGCAAATAGGAGCCATGGTTTTCAAGATCCTAAAGTTTCGACAGCCTGCTTACCTAGCTGAGGAGTTCGTCTTCATGAAGGAGGTACATAGCAGGGAAACACGAAACCAAAGCCGAATGTTGCAGATTGATGCCAAGTCATCGAAACACAATTTTCGAACGCTCTTTCGTTGTGCAGGGTGCGCGGATTTATAATGAAAATATAGAATTATTTATTATGAATCAAACATTGGCGACGTTTAAATCAAACTTTGAGAAGTTGTTATTGGAGAGTTATGGAACTTGAGTCTTATTTTGTCATTGTTTTTGGGGAAAAACATTAATTTATAATTGAGAAAAATTAAAAGTTTTCCGTTTCTTTTTTTTTGTGGTTACGATTGTAAGAGCGAGTTTTTGTACAAATGTTTCCAGGGGAGGTGGAAGAGAGGGCCACATGGCCCTAACCTCCCCTGGTGGATAAATAAACTACAATCAATCAATCAATCTCTCTCTCTCTCTCTATTAGATACATCATAATTCCGCCGCTAATCGTACTGAGCAATGATAGGCCCAACTGTGATTGGTCCTGTTCAATTGCAAGGAAGTTGGACGGAACTCAAGATCAAACAAAGTTGAAATGAATTCGCAAAAGTTATCCTGCTGGAAAATTTCCCGGAATATCGCATCCTGGTTATTTTTGTGGTCAGCGTGTGCTTCAGTGGCTGGAGTGCACGTATTTTGAAATAATTCATTTCACTGTCATATCGATTACAACAATACTAATAAATACAAAAGCTTACAAAAAAAAAAAAAAAAATTAAAAATATAATAAAATTTGTGCGTGGGTATGAAACGTGAAATTCATTTCAAACAAGGTCAAACTATCTCTTCGATAAGACCAGTGGGTTTATTTTCGAGTGTAAACATCAACAGCTATCGCTGATTGTTGAACTGCTGTATCAGGAACCTCTTCGCGGTCAAAGATTCGTCCTGTTAGATAAGAGGGGTCAGCAACGGCTTTCGAAGTCGCATCCAAAGGGATGGAACGAAAGGGAACGGGGCGTTATTAATCGTCAATGATGCCTCAGCAACCCATCAATCTTGTTTGATCCGGGCTTGCTTCCACGGCCTTCCATCCATCAAATACCCCGCTCCTCAGCTCAGCATGTGACGCCATCTTCATGCTATACCCTCGGTATTCCGTCCCTTTGTTAGGCCATCGGCACCCTTCGCCGTAAGTATCCATCAAGAGATGCGAGCCGTTCGCTAGATAAGAACGAGATAAAACTTGTCCCGGCTCTCAGACGTCAATGCAGTTAATACAAATACGCGGGCACTAATTTTCAAAATTAGCACCGTTATTAAATTAAAACGCTGCAAATGATTGTACAGTGGTTTATTATTATTTCGCTTCAATATTGATTTAAGAAGACTACCCATTTGTCATTTTAAATATTCCGAACATTTGTGAACGTTCCCAACGAAAAACAGATGGTAACTATAGGGGAAAATTCCGTAGCAACTATTGTAATTTTTTTCATTTTTATTTTTCTTAATTTCCTAATTAAAAGTTAAACTTATTGCCTAACGATACAGCTGGAGAGAGTGTTTCACGACCATTCCAATGAGTATAGAACGATTTTTATAGCTCCAAGAACTCTCGAGTTATACCCTCATGCCTAATTTCTGAAAATCTCCCAAATTCGGCACAAGAGCTGCGAAAACTCGAGAACCAATAAAGCTATCGACCCGGCGATGGTCTCATTCGATTCAGCGTCCAAAAATCTATAGAATTTGGTACGACGTACACATTTTTCTGAAAACCTTGGAAAATATGATTTTTCCCCCTCAAAACCCCCCAAAAATAGCCTTAAAATTGAGCTAGCAAGTTGGTTCAAGAATTGGGCCGTCGTAGGACAAGATTGATTTTTGGTGAAAATTTCAAATTTTTAGCTCTTACAGTTTGGCCGGAAAACTGCTAACGGCGTAGGGCGTACGGCGGACGGACAGAATTTTTTAAATTGGATATTCGGATTCTACATGCCTTGAAACGTAAAACATCAAATTTTGAGGGGGGTTATAAAATTTTTTTTGTTGGGCGATTACAATGGTTTATTATTGAATAATAAACCAAAAGATGCTCATTTTCCTCCAATAAAAATTTGAAAAATGACCCGTTTCACATCGCGATTTGAATAAAGTTAGGTTGTAAAACTTCATAAGCCTTTGTGAGTAAAGGGTATTTTTCGTACTTTTATTAACAGCGACGCATAATAAATTGGTTTCAACTAACACAAAAGTGAACAGAACATTGCGACAACTGGGATCCATCAAGCGGCACACTTGTGAGTTTAGTAGGGTTCAAAACACTTTCGTGGCCCGTTCTTTAGTGTGGTTTAATTGTATGGTTCACTTTCCCCAAGAATCAATCTTGATCTGACAATGGCTCAATTTCAAAGTTTTTTGTGGTTTTGAGGAACGAGCACATTCCCCTCATCAAAACCACGAAAAACCTTGAAATTGAGCTGGCAATTCAGTTAAACAATTGAGCCATTGTCAGATAAAGATTGATTTCTGGGGAAACTTTCACAAATTTAGCTGTTACAGTTTTGTCAGAAAAGTGTTGACGGCGTACGGTAGACGGAAAGAATTTTTTTATTGGATATTCGGATTCTGCAAGATTGACGTAAAAACGTCAAATTTTGAGGGGGGAAGTGGTCAGAACTTTTTTCTTGAGCGATTGCAATGGTTTATTAAAATGATAAACCAAAGTTATGAACGATGGGTTGAGAATGCTTCTAGCTCCGTCTTCATAGATTTTACTATGAAAAAAACCCTTTTTCGCAAGAAAAACTACAGCTTTAACCATCGTTTAAATAAATCGTCTTTATCAGCTCATTTGGTCTGTTCGTGCAAACTGGCAAAAAGGTCTGTCATATCGGTCGGGCAAATCTGAAGCCGCTCCCATCTGAGATAGGGCATGAGCAAATGACGTGTTCAATGGAGCCTCAGTGCTTCAATATGATGGGCATACTCGGGCACTGCCAAATTCTTATAGAAGTTCCTTAATTAGTTTGCTGTGAAAAGAGCATTTTGAACAAGAGTCTTCGCCCCTGAGAGCTTCACACTAAACAAGACTCTCAGGGGCATTAAGATGACTTATTTCAGTTTTCTGAAGAGCGTATTCTACTCCACAAAAATAGAAAAAAAGTCAATGCTCGCGATTTTCAAAATGACAATTTCAGCAGTTGAAAGCAGCAGTTCGAAAGTATTATTTCATAACTACTGAATGAGTCCATAACATGCTCCGTTACAGTTGATATTGATGTTCTGAGAGTGGCTAAAACCCCTGAAAAGAGCTACAACACTACTACGCTGAGTTTCATAATGTTTTGTAATTTTCATCAGACAGCATTTTTTTGTTTTTGTTCTTCGCCATCGATCTAGTGTGCGAACTCCTGGAAATATAAGCCATTAGTCTATCAATTTATAAGTCGTCTCTCAACAAAATCATTTCTATTCACAAATCTAGAAACCATATCTTTCATACCAGATGAAGAAGGACTTGGTATCCCTAATTTGTGCGATTAGGACACTAACTGGCTGAAGGAATAAATCTCTCAACACTCGATATAGACGAGTCCCTTCTTCTGGAAAATATCGTTCTTCTCTGAAATCCCTCTTTCCTGGCAAGCCACGTATTTTCGTAGGACGCATATTGTGAGCTACTAGATACCTCGTTATTGCGATCCTTCATCTTCATATTTCGACTCTCCGTGGACGGTAATATTTTGAATGGAACACTTGCAAGTGAAACGTGCACGCGGCTTGAGCCATGAACTAGCGACATCCCCTCTTGTTGCGTTCGAAACACACGTATTTCACATAATTTTCACCCGTGAAGTTTCCGCGCGCGAGGCAATACGAGCAAAGCCACCATTGGCCCTCGGTACATAATTTTCGTTGAGTTTCCCCAAGTAGGGCGAAAGGCGTTATTTGTCATTTAAGGTTTTTTCCACAGGCTTGGATAGCCTTTGGCTGTGGGAGCGTTCGACCGTATATTTCAAGAAGGAATGTCTCGCTCCCTTTAGTATGAAAAATGTAAGAACCGCCGATCCCTTGCGACGAATATGTTCTCAAGTGGGTTCATATTTATCTCGAGCTAGGAATGACGATCATTTTGTTCTTAACGCGTTTCTCTTTTAGGAATGCAATTTACCACTTCGAACCAATTAAATCCGAAAATCATCGAATCGCTGTTCGATATTTTTAGTAGGTTCTTGAAATTTATTATTTTCCTTCTCGTCGCATTTCTTGATGTCCGAGGGTTGTGAGAGGGAGAAAAACTAGGCGACTTTTGGCTGCGTGGCGCGATCCGATTGATGTTCAGCGCCGCTTCCAGTTGCTCCGGCATTTAGAATTTTTCTACGTCGGGTTCACCACTTTGGCTGCGTGGCTCGGCAGGTATGAACTTATTTAACTTTTATGAAATGAGTAACTCCGTTGAGAGAACGAACACAAATGAATTATTAAGAATTTTGGTTACTAAGAAAATTTGAATTTGGAGACCAGATGTTCGAAAAATGAAAATTATAAAACTGAAACTAAGTGATTTGAAAGTAATAATTTTGAGTCGAAATATAAAACGAAAATAAATTGAAGTGAACATTAAAGAGGGTAGCCATAGACTCATTCTCCAGTTCTTTATTGCCTGGCCGAGCACTTTCGCCCATTTGTGATCCTCAGGGCGACCTAATTATATATCATTTAATGTTTGTTATCATGGAGGTAGAGGATAATCATAAAAGTTATAGAATTCTCAAGCCACTTCGGCCACAGCCAAGTCGGCTCAGTCACAAGGTTATTTATATTAAATCACATCTTGTCTGCCTGGTTTCCCTATGTCCTGAAATGTTGTTTTTGGTTTAAGTAAATATAATATAAAATTTGAAAACGGATAAAATTTAAAGAATGAGTCGCCTAGTTTTCCCCTCCCTCACAACCCCCGGACATCTAGAAATTTATTGGTCAAACTGTGCAGTATAATGTTGGAAGTGGCTGGCAAGCCACGCAGGCCCTTTGGAAAATTACGGCGCGTGGAAACGTGAGTGGAAATTCCAAGGGGGAAA
Organism: Tupiocoris notatus; assembly: GCA_037159825.1. Lineage (NCBI taxonomy): Eukaryota > Metazoa > Arthropoda > Insecta > Hemiptera > Miridae > Tupiocoris > Tupiocoris notatus. Next base: position 3,119 of record JASJUZ010000602.1, on the reverse strand, counting down.
GAGGAGAGTGTGGCAAAAAAGTTACTGTTTTCCTTAAAAAAAAAACGTGCCGTCCTTTACGGGATGGAATTCACCAAGGGATGGAATGTGAAGGGAAAACTGGTTGAACTTGAGCGATTGACTTGATCAGATGATTTTGCAAGGGATAGCGCGGTGCGTTCATCATTTGGAACTGTTTGTAGCGAGTTGAATGTTGTTGAATTTTTTTCAGGGTGGAATACCTGTGCGTTTGTGGGGAAAAACGCTTAATAAAAATATATAATTACAAATTTTAAGAGGACCGTTGAAAAATACAAGAGATTCTCAGTCAAACGATTTTAGTCAAGCCGGTATAGTTTTAACTGTAGTTTTAACTATACCGATTGTTAAATTAAACATTCCTGTTATACCTCTTTCTGTTACATTAAGTGTGATAGATAAATCACTTGGTCAAAAGAACAAGTTATGAAATGTCTACGATTCCGTTATCAAAAATTAGAATAATACAGCAAATAATAGAAAGGGTTTTGATCAAAATGGGGCTTGGGGTGAAATTTTTGGATCAATGAGCAGTCTAGAAGCATTCTTCTGCAAATCCTTTCCCGAATCATTTGCCGATTTTCATGGACGTGTAGTAACGTCCCCTAAATTTTTATAAGGAAATAATTTTCGAATGGGAACGTGTACGGCCAGCTGATGGCTCAACACCATTCTCCAACAGTTCAACTTTCTCACTGTCATAATAATATCACAATGGCGTGAATTTAACTGAAAATGGATCAAGAATAATATGAAAGATGTGTTAGTCACTCCGAAGAAAGTCGTGCATCGCTTTTGATCGATATGAGCGTTTGAATTGCGAACGATTACGGTTGAGCTGAGCCTTTCATATGGTTCAAACGCGGAAAGAGCGAAGCAAGTCTTTCGCCGTACGATTTATTTCAAGCTGAACGCTCACCGCTGAGCCAACGTGGAAAAAGAGCGACGCTGAAGCGGAATCGTTTTGATCTAATGGTGAAAACGTTGATCAGAGAAACCTAGCCACTTGCTCGTAATTGGGCACATTTCTACCTTTGAAACGTTATTTATTTCAGTTATGCAGCCTCATGACTTCAGGATGTCTGCTGCTGAAGGGTTGAATCTTCGATTCAGTAAAGCTGATTTTGGTTTATTATTCAATAATAAACCAATGTAATCGCCCAAGAAAAAAAATTTCCAACCCCCCTTCAAAATTTGATGTTTTACGTTTCCGAAAATCCAATAAAAAAAACTGTCTATCCGCCGAACGCCGTACGCTGTCAACACTATTCCAGCCGAACGAAAATAGCTACATTTTCGAAATTTTCATAAAAATCAATCTCGGTCTGAAACGGTCCAATTCATAAAGCGCATTGCTAGCTCAATTTTAAGGGTATTTTTGGGGGTTATGAGGGGGAGAAAATTAATATTTTCCAAGCTTGTCAGAAAAGGTGTATTCGGTACCTATCCATTTACATAGATCAAATGAGACCATCGCGGGGTCGATAGCTTGATTAGTTTTCGAGTAATCGCAGCTTTTGTGTCGAATTTGGGAGATTTTCAGAATTTGGCATGAGGGTAAAACTCGAGAATTATTGGAACTATAAAAATAGTTCCTCGTGGAATGGTCCTCAAACATTCTCACCAGCTGTGCTGTAACGTGAATAATTTATCGTTTGATTTTAAAAATAAGAAAAGTAAACATGATTATAACTACCATAGTTGCTACGGAGTTTTCAGGTACCAATCTGTTGTTAGGCGGAAACTTCACAAATCTTCTATATTCACAAATATTCTAGTTGCTTTGAAAAATTGATGGTCTTCTCGAATCACAGTTGAAGCAGAGGAATAATAAACCACTCTACAATCATCTGCAGGGTTTTTTTTTAGAGAAATTTCATTTGTGATATTTAAAAATTTATTTATTAATATTATTTTGAGATAGAACCTATAAATAATAGTTTGCAGCGTTTTTTAATATAGTTTGGTAATGCTTTCAAGTATAGGATTTCATGTAGCATGGTCGAAATAAACCAATCCACTGTTAATTGTCAGCGCCTTCGTTATGCCCATTAAAAGGATGGATTTACAGTATACTTAAAGTTTTTCCTCAATCTACTCTTATAGTTGTTCTTAAGTTTGGCAATGTACAGTTCATCACTCGCCATTGTCGAGAGAAATCCAGTCTCGTACGGTTCCTGTCAAGCTTACTAGGGATACCTCGGAGCTGTGAACTGTCAATGCTACAGAGTCATTGTTTCATCGCTCGAAGCAGCGAATTCCAATCCGACTGTCAGTTACCACGCTCGAGGAAATACCGAAATCTCGTCAACGCTTCCTTAGCATGCGAAGCGACGTTCAGGAGGCATTCACGAAAATGTTGAGGGAATTTTCTCCCTCCGATTTCCTCCCACTCGGGCCTATAATGTGAATCCGATTCCGGTTGACAATTGAGAGGCAGGTGAGTGGCAGTTTCCTTCTATTCGCCGACCTCAACCACAACGCAAGACGTTCAGCAAATACCGTCACTGTCTTCCTGCCCTTTTAAAGCTTTTTTTTGTGTGAAGGAAATTTGGATGTAACTTCTACCATCCGGTATCGAGGATATTTCACTGTAAATAACAAACATTGAAAGCAGGTGCTAAAACATGTCGAAGTTAACGTGAGACGTACGAATTATCAATAATTCAAAATAGCAGGGAAATTCTTATTATTGATATTCATCTAGCAGCTGTATTCAAGTGATATAATTTTTCGTTCAATGTTAACGTTCCAGTTGTATCCCACATAGATAACCTCGCATTTAACGAAAACCGCAGATTCCCGCTTGATTGAAAGCACTCCACTGATACAAAAAGAGTTTTCGTAGTAGAGGGGTTGTGAGGGGGAGAAAAACTAGGCGACTTATTCTCCAGGTTTTTAATAGCTGGCCGAGCACTTTCGCCCATTCGGGCATCTTCAGGGCGACGTGGAAGCATGGACCTCATGGTTCCACGTCGCCCTGAAGATGCCCGAATGGGCGAAAGTGCTCGGCCAGCCATTAAAAACCTGGAGAATAAGTCGCCTAGTTTTTCTCCCCCTCACAACCCCTCTACTACAATAAATGCGACGACAACCAAGCG